>NDGM011109662.1:0-20220 GCA_002564305.1 Octomys mimax | reverse complement strand
AAAAAAAAAAAAAAAAAAAAAAAATGTATTTAGTACAGGGTCTACAGGGTCTCACCATGTAGATCGGACTTGTAGTGATCCACCTGCTTTCAGCCTCCCAAGTGCTGGGATTGCAGGCTTGGGCCACCATGCCCAGTCTCAGTCTCCATCTCAGTGTGCCCTGGGGGTGGGGCCGGCATGGCATGCTCGAGATCTAACCTCAGCCACCGCACTCTGCCTAAGCAGATGCTTTAGTCCGCTGAGCTATCTGGCTGGCCCTTGCACATGGCAAAAGATTAAAGTAAACTTAATACAGTTGGGAAACCAATGAAAGGAGGGTGCTTAAGAGAACTAAAGGAATCAGAACCAAAATCGTGAAGACGCAAGGAGCCATAGCAAGCATTCCCATCCATGGTAGGATTGGGCTCATAAGCTGCGGTGTGTAAGCTTGGCTAGACAATGAAAGATAAATCTTGCTAGCATTACCAACTCCCCAGCTCTGCAGGTCACTGCAGAAAGTGGACCAGAGAACGGACAAAAGCGAGGGCACTTCAGCACACTGCAGGGCATAGCTCCCCCCACGGACCTTAGTGCTGACTGGACTGCTCTGGGTCCTGGCCCAAGAGCAAGGGCAAGTCAAGGCTGCAGGGAGCTATTTATTACTGCAGGCTTTACACTCCACACTGACGAATGGTCACTCATTTCTGCCAGCCATTTCTTTGATATAAGATTTATTTATTTATTTGGTACAGGGCCTTGCTATGCAGCTCAGACCCATAGCAATCCTCCTGTCTCAGCCTCCCCAGCCCTGGGATTGCAGGTGTGCACCACTGGGTCTCACTGATGGGCTTAGTGTGCCCAGGGTCTGGGCTGGCACAGCATGCTATACCAGGGATTGCATGTGGGTCCTTTTGCATGACAGGTGGATACTTAGAACACCGAGCTATCTCCTCAGCCTGAAAGAAGATTTTAAAAAGTACATTATATTGAGAAGAATGTGAAAATAGAGACAAGAGAAGTGGAGGAAGATGCTGAGTTCCACTCTTTCCTTGGACTGCAAGGTTCAGGAACTGTCCCTGCCCCAGCGAGCCCACAGTTGGTGATGGGGCGGACGCCTCTCTGCAGCCGTTCCTGCCTGCTCTTGCACACCACACCACGCGGGAGCTTGCTCCTCCCTTCTCCAGCGTGGCGCTATGGTGCACCTAGCACAGCGTGCTGAAATGCTTCCACTAGGGAGCTTGGAAACACTGTGCACAGTGTCAGCTCACCCCAGAATTTTGTGGCTCCTCATCTCTGAGATGATATAAAGACTCACCTTCTGCTGGTCTTTGCAAACCACTTTCGCTGCCCTCCAGTCTTCAGCATGTCACCAAAGCTGCTTTTCTGGGTTTTGACATTTTTATAAATCAGAATCTTCTTCAACATGAAAGAGAACATTTGTCCCCATCCAAGTTGAAAACATCCTGCCAGGCCCCTTGTAACCGCAGTTGGCTGCTGGCAATCTGGGCTTCCCCTTGGTCAGCATTGTGCGCCAGGTTAGAAGGTGCAAGCAAAGGAAAGGCTAGGACGCTGTGCTGTCACCTTCCTTCTCCTATCCTCCTGTTGCCTTGGAAGAGGACATACAGGAAGAGCAGGATGAAGGGACAGTGGCTACATTAATTAGAAATCTCACAGTCCCTCTCAGTTGTTAAACAAAGTCTCCTTCCAGGAAGTTGGCACTATAGTTGAAAAGACAGTGTAAGAAAACTTTCGCCACAAGGCCTTCTCTAGGAGGCTGGAGCTGCTCTCGGATGCAGGAGTGTGCAGGATGGGCGCTGCGCATCTTCCTAGGTGAGGCCCTCCATGTTCCACGAGACTTTCTTATCCTCCCATCAGGGAATGTCACGTCCGCATGCACGAGATCGTCTCGTTCAGGGGCCAGACACCACAGTGTATTTCTATTATCTGTTTTTTGTTTTTTTTTTTTTTTTAATAAAATGAATGTAAAACATCCCCACATATTCTCCTACAAATTGTGGATTTTACCAACTGTCAGCCACGGACAATTCCAGGTTTCTAGGGAGGGTTATTTTTCCCTCATGTGTACAAATGTCAAAAGCACAGCACTTCCTCGACAGAGTGGGCAGCACGGTGGAGACTTCCAGGTGACTACCCAGGACTTTTGCTTCCCGGATCCCCACAGCATTCGGAGGCTAGCAAAGCCCGTGTCTGCCTAAACTCCTGGGCGGTAGGAGGAGAGACTTCTCACTTTTCAGAGTGCTTCAGAACGAGCAACCTCGTCACGAGCACTGGTTTTGTGCTACGTTGACAGCAGGCCCTGGGCTCCACTTCAGACTCGTTTAATTTCACTCATCTCTGTGGTTTCCAGGTGAAGTCACTGAGCACAGGGAGATGACATCACACAAGGAAGGGCAGAGCAGTGTCACACCGAGGCTGTGTCAGTTCAGGGCTCGAGGCTGCTGCTGCGTGCCACTGTCACACTGAGGGAGAAAGAAGCACCATCACGCTAGGCCCTTAGCATGAGCAGCGAGATCAGCCCGCTGGCGTAGCTCAGCGCTGAGTGGCAAGGAGCCCTCAGCTAGCCCACGCAACCCTTACCTTGGAAGGTATTATCTGAATCGGGCAGAAGGAAACTCAGCGGTTTGTAAAAATTAAGGTCAAAGATATGACTTGTTTAAATGTACATGTGTGTTACAAAAAATAAACATAAAGTGAATCAGTGACTAGTATACACAAGGTTTTATGTTAAGCAAACATTTACTGCATCTGCATTGACTGGCTGCCCTGTGCGGGGTGGGGGTGGGGTGGGGGGGAACAGAAACAGCTCTGGGGTGCCTCAGCACCACCCTCCTGTGCTCCAATCCATTTGGGACCCCCGTGAGGAAACAGATCTAGAGAGCTCAGGGCCTTCCGCACAATGTCACGCCTCATAAGAATGCAGGCCTATCTTTAAACTGAATTTCCCACTAGTCAAGATGGCAGGAGACAAAGATGGATTATGTGGAGCTGGGGAGATGGCTCAGTAGAATAAATGTTTCCCTGGCAAGTGCAAGGGCCTGAGTTCAATCCCTGGTTCTGCCAAAACCAAAAACAAACAAGCAAAACAAACAAACAAACAAACACCAAAAAAAAAAAGGATTATGCATCTGTCTCGTTTCTTGAGATGCTTCAGTCTGGTATCAGTAACTAAATATAGTCAGAAACAACACACAAGGGCGGACCAGATAGCTCAGCAGATGAAAGATCTTGCTCAGGCAGATGCAGGGGCCGGAGGTTCGACCCCCAGCCTGCTGTGCTGGCCCCACCTCTGGGGCGTGCTGAGGTGGGAATGAGACTAGGTGTGGTGGTACTTGCCTGTAATCCCAGCACTTGGGAGGCTGAAAACAAGGAACACTACAAGTCCGGTGTGTGTAGTGAGACCCTGTAGGCCCTGGACTACATGCATAAAAAGAAAAGAAAAGAAAGAAACAATTCAAGAGATCTGCTTGGTTCAGTTATGACAGTGAAACAGAACACAGACAGGCAAGAAGGTGAGGACGATTTCCGGTGAGCTGGTCAAGGCAGCTTTCCTAAATCTTGGCTACATCTCAGAATCACTGGAGCTTGACTGTCTGAGCTTTAAAGCCACTACCCCAGGTGACCCTGCCGTGCAGCAGAGCTGGGAGCCGCCCACCCTGCACACCTGTCACAGCTGTGCTGTGCTGTGTGACGTTGAGTTATGACACTATTGCCTCTGAGGTCTGGCCAAGGCCACACAGCGTGATAATGTCAAGGTTAAAACAGAATCCAGACAGCCTGTACCCACATCTTAGGAAACATTTGTGAGGTAAGGACCCCGCCAGTGCCTCAGACAGCATGAAATGTGACCAGGAAGGTGGTTTTATTCCACCAGAGGACATCGCAAAGAATAAATTTCACCTTTGGAGGAGAGTTTTCACCTAGCACCATGAATTTCCCCTTGACGCTCACTCGCTAGCAGGACTGAGAGGGGGGCAGAGGGGAGGCCGCCTGGCTCCGTCTCTCCACGCGTCGCTCATCATCAGCTTCTGCTGTGCCAACACCAAGCCTCGCTTGGTCCCCATCTACGGATCCCGGCAGAGGAGGTGAGCCGCAGCCGCAGAGGCGCTGCCTGGAGTGATAGATGGAGCCAACTCCTGCAACTGCTGAAAAATCTTCCAGCCTCGCAGTCACAAAATGAAAAGGCAGTGAAGAAGGGGCCATCTGCTCCGTGCTGGCTTCAGATCCATCTTTGCTTGGATGGATTTACGAGCCCCTCCACCTCCTGGGAAACAACAACAACCAACAAGCTCTAATTGTTCATTTCTGGAGGCGCTGCTTCCTCTAGGTGGGGCGCATCTGAGGTCGAACAGTGTTTCTAAAGTTGGGAAAGAAGAGGAAAGTCACAAGGTACCTCCTCTGCAGGCTCCAGTTCCCCTCTAATTCTGGTTTTAAGGAGTGTCTAGACTGCTTTTATAGACTGAGAAAATTGTTAATGCTATTTTTATCCTGTATCGCATTTTTATCATCAATGTGCTGGGCTGTCCACCGGTGCGGGATCAAGCAGGGACTTAACTGATATTGCAGAGTGAAAGTTTCTGAATTGCGCTCTGCAGAAGCTGTAGTGTCGGAGGCCCCCCACAGGGGACAGAAGGAAGAAAGAGAAGCTGGGAAGAGCCTGGGCCACTGCTTCTCTCTTGCCACCCTTTCTCCCCAAAGAGCGGATGTTCACTTTTATGTTTATCCATTGCTGTTCTGTACCAGAGAGCTTGAGAAAGCTGTCTCAGTTCCTAAAGTGCATTAAATGGGGGAATATCATGCCATAAGCCAATGAGGTATAGTATAATCTCACTTTTGAAACATATACACATATGCATTTTAAATGCATGAAGAAGAAAAAAATATATATATTGCTGATGTCACTGAGAATGAATCATACTTTTGCTGTTTTGCTTATTTGTATCTTCCAAGTTCTCTGCCATGAGTTTGTGTAAGAAGAAAATCATGTTTCAAGAAGTCTAAACTTTTGGGGACCACTTGTGAATGTCAGAGTGTGAAGCTATTGGGTCACGGAGGGGAGGAGCTTCCAAGACACGAGCTGAAGATAAGGCCCTTTCCTGGCCTGGAGCACTGTTGTGGGGCCTCCCCAGGCTGCCGCGCTGAGGGGGACAAGCTGGCAGCTCCCCACGGCTCTCCTCACCATCACTGTCCCACTGCCAACTGGCTGGGGAGGATGGGACATCCAGCAGGGCAGCTCAGGCTTACAGGACAGCCAACGGCCCTGAGCAGGCGCTTCAAGATGGGGTGCGACTGCTGAGGCCCACCACACACTGCTTACGGAAAATCAGGACTGATCCTGGGGTTCCTGAGTTCCGCTCAGTCCCCTGAAGGCTGACTGCTCTTCACTGAAGAGCTGACGCAAGGGCATAGCTATGAAGTGAGCCAGCTGCGGGGTCCAACATCTAGCTCCTCCCCAGTCAAGTGCAGCCATAATCCCGCCATTTCCATAGGACTCGCCTTCCCTGTCTGAAACATCAGGATTGTGATTTTACTCTGTTACAGTGAGGCTTCGATCCAGCGATCTCATGAATGTTGGGTATCACATGGCAGCGTGCAGCCTGAGCTCACCGAGTAGTCACCCATATATCAGGATTATGACCCCGTTTCCTTTGCATCTCCTGTCTGACATTGTCTAGAAGCATCAAAGCCATATTTAATTCTAAATCCCCCCGCGTAACAGAAGGTGATCCGATGCTGCAGATAAGGAGCTTCCCTGGCATTTAAAGAAACCCAGGCAGGAGATAATTAAAATTCTCACGTAGGTATGCAATGGTGGTACCGTAGTCCAATGGTGTGATCTGTCAGCAGGGTTCAAATAAAGAATTTTGCTTTTATTTTGCATTTTGTTGGAAGAGAGGAATGTGGTTTGCTACTTAGAATATAAACTGTAAAATATGGAGAAATAAACTATACAATTAAATATGAAATACCTCAGAATTTTTGCAAAATAAAGAACAACTGTCTAGTGACAGCTTTGGAAGTGGAGAAATGTAAATTAGCGTAATTTTTTTTGTTTCATGGGAAAAAATAAAGATAATGAAGTTACCCTTCCTGATTGTACTATCTAGAAATGAGACCATGAAAACCTGATATTACATGCCAGGCTACTTATAGAAAAGTAAGATAATCCAGAAATGATATGGAAATCCAGAAAATGATGCTAAGTGCATAAAATATCATGCAGAATGATACTTAGGTTGCATTTTCAAAATTCCTACTTTTACTTCATCCAGTCTTCTAGCCTGGTTACCACGCATCACTTCTACCCAGTGGTTCCCACACACATTCTCTGAGTTCCTCTTCATTGTTGGGTGTGTAACATGACCTGCTTCGTTCCTCCTGAGAACACGTGGGGCCCTGTCACTTACACATCAACATTCTTCCTGTCACATGCACACACCTTGTAGCCATGAATTCTACAGGCCAGGGTGGGCTGTCTTCTTATGAAAGAGAGCAGCCATGTGCACCTCACAGGGGGTGGCGAGCCAGGGCGCGCATGCAGTTGTGCTGTGCAGTGCTGGCAGGGACCGCGCAGGTGCTCTCCTATTGGTCATGGGGACACACTCCCAGTGCTTCAGGGAAACACAGCTTCCTACCCTACACCTGGATCTGACAGCGATCAGCAGAGTTAAAAATGAAAGAGAAAGGAAAATCTGGGACTGTTCACATTTACTTGTTTTTGAAAAACATTTGCATTAGTGGACAAGTGAAATTCATTAGGAGATTCCACAAAAACAAACCAAAAAAAGCCCTCAAAAACTCTCCTTTTGCTCTCCTTCTCTTACTTATCCACAGGGGCAGGCATCCACTTAGGCACCTGCCCAGGCAAGAGTCATCGATCCAGGAAGGCAATCGCTGGACAGCTGTTGAGCACCTCCTGGGTAATCCTGTGCTTCCAACCCTCGAATGTGTATTGGGACTCACCCGGGGAGGTCTTAACCTGGAATGAGCTTGGGCTCCTGCTGCTTTTAGTCTCTTCTGCATGGATCCAGGAAAATCACTGGGACACACCCAGGGAATCTGAAGATAAATCAGGCATTTCTCACATTCTCAAAGAACTTACGGAATCATCAAGCTAATTCAGACCCAAAGAAACAAAAACTAAGATTAAAATATTCCTGGAATCACTTCCTTATTTTGCTTTTATTCTATTAAATTATGTACTAGAAAAAAGGCAGCAAAGACAGTACCCCTGTTCCAGAGTGCAAGATCTGATGGGAGACACAGGTAATAGTGGCAAAGCAGGAGAAAGGCAGCCAAGTCAGTCAGTTCAGAAGGATCCTGGCAGAGCAGCCTCAGCCAGCAGGCTGCAGATTATATTATGGGAGCAATTTCTTTAACCACCCAGCGGTCCAATTATTTAAATACAGGAGGACTAAAAATTGCATTTTTTCACTAATTTGCATAAGACAATATAAAAGGAAATAGCAAAATGACCAACTTATTCAGTACAGAAAGTGACTGGTTGAAATGACAATTGCCCAAAACACGCTTGGGATAGTCAGGACGAACACATGCCCCAAGTGTTTAAGGCTGAGTGAGCACCAGGGTGTGTGCGTGTGCGTGCGTCCATGCGTGTGTGTACATACATACATATCTACCATCCCAGGAACTCCAGCGGGCAGGAACAGCACAGGGAGAAGCGTGAGGGCAAGAAGGAGCTGTGCCGGAGTCGGCCACAGCTGAAGGGCAGGGTGCAGAGGGGAGCAAAGCCAGAGAGGGGCTCGGATGACAGAAAAGCATCTCATCCTGTCTTCTGGGGCTGCAGCTTCACCCTGCCCTGATTGAGTAATTTCACACAAGTAAGGGTGGGTTCTGAGGGAAACCTCAGAACCTTGTGATACAGGCCAGGGAGATAGCTCAGCAGCATAACCAGCTGCCTGACAAGCGCAAGGCCCTGAGTTCAATCCCTGGTACTGAAAAAAAATCAAGTTAAGAACCTTGTGATAAATGAAGGCCTGGGGCGGGGCCATTGTTTCACCCCAGGGACTCACAGCCATCCCTCTCCCCGGAAGCTGGTGTGATTCTCTCAGCCCTTTTTGTGCAAAGCACAGGCTTTGGTGTTTAGCCTGGTTTCCCTCAACATTCTTGTAGTGAAGACTCTGAAATGAAGGGGAAAAAACCACACCGTTTTGGAGTATGTGACCATCTCTAAGCTCCTCTCGCAAGTAACACAGAGTCGTATTAATATTGATAACTTTTATTCCATCCTACATGACAAGGAATTAACACTTAGATCCTTCTAGAACCTTCTGCTGAAATATTATTTTGCATATTTTACACATGAGGACACCAAGGCTACATGAAGTCAGACGATGTCCCAAGATCACACAGCTTGTGTGTAACTTGGCGGGGATAAAAACTGACACTTCAAGGTTAAGACTCTGTCAGCAAACACTGCTCAGTTCCCTAGTTCCCAGAGAACGTGCTGTGTGGCGCTGGCCTCTCAGCAGAGGGGACACTGGGCGGCTTACTGTTGTAGTGCTTTGCCGCCTGCAGTAACAACCTCTAAATTCCCAGAAAGAAAGAAGAGGAAGACCCAGTTTCCCTCAGTGGCACTGGCGGGTCTCGTGAGCATTACTTGGGGTCCAGGCACTTGCACCCACCACAGCGCTGTCGAGGCAGGTTGATGTGTGCAGTGCATATTGCAGATGCAATGTGCTGAGGACCCTCATTTATGGCTTGCACTACTCTGGGTTCTTCTCTCCTTATACTTGTTTCTCTTTGATCTTCTGAGCATCCCTGCCTCAGTTATCCAGTAACTCTACCCTTGCCTCAGTTATCTGCAATTCCAGGCTGAGATGGAAAGGTATTGTCACACAACAGCTATCTCTCCTCACAGAGCAAAGTGCCTGCACTTGAAATCAGCTCCAGATTTAAATCTCAGTGTCATCACGTCTTCGCTGAGTTGGAATGGGGTGAATCATTTGCCCTCCCAGGGTCTGAGTTTCTTCATGTTATTATGGACGTAACGCATAGACATCCGATCCTGCCACGCGGCGGACTCGCAATAAGGTAGAACTTCCTTCTCCTGATATGATTAAAGATGGCTCATTAAGCACGAGTGGAAGGGTTTTCAAAATAAACATGTGAAAGTTCACGCAGACTCTTGGCTTTACATGAGCAGACAAGCTTTGTGGACAGCGGATGTCACTTTGATGCAGCTAAGAAATCCACATGCTCTCAGTGTGTCAGCAGGCTGGGTTCAGAGCACGCTGCGTGTGTGTGTGCTGAAAGAGACCTGGCTGTGCCAGCGCGGATGTCCCCACCGTCACCCCAGAGTCTGGCGTCAACAGTGTGTGCTCTGCTGACCTCACTATGAAAATAAGGCCGTCTGGTAATATCTCAAAATGTGTGGGCTTTCTTTTACTTTCTTTCTTTCTTTAAAATATATATTTAGTACAGGTCTCACTAAGCAGCTCGAACTCGCAGCAATTCTCCTGCTTTCAGCCTCCCCACTGTTCAGATCACAGGCATGCATCACCAGCGCCGGTCTCCGTGGCTGGTTCAGTGGGCTTGGGGGTGGGCCCGGGGCTGCCTGTGGTGCCGGGAATCAAACTCTGGTCCCTGAGCTTACCTCAGCAGGAGCTTAATCCTCTGAGCTATCTCGACAGCCCTGTGTGGGCTTTTGAATATGACAGAGGCAGGAGCACAATTTAAAGTATTATGAAAGACAACATTTTGTTTACTATAAGTAAACTAAAAAGGAAAGGCAGGAGGCATTGGTTATAAAACAGCTGATACTTTGCAAGTCAAAGAGTTCTGAGAGTGTAGAGCAGAAAGAAGATTCACAGCACTGGCGTTGTGTAGCTCAGGTTCCTGCACAAGTCCACTGAAGTCTGGGAAACACAAGATGCGTGAAAGACAGTGCATAGAAATTCGTATTTTGTATCTGGGTTTTTTTTGGTGTGTGTGTGTGTGTGTGTGTGTGTGCACAGTTTTGTGCACTGTACCCAGGGCCTTTGTCCCTAGGCCTTGCTTCAGGCTTTTATTTTGAGACCGAGTCTCTCTAAGGTGCCGAGGCTGGACTCAAACTTGTGATTCCCTGCCGTGGCTTCCCAGAGTGCTGGGATTACAGGCGTGTGCCACGAGAACTGTGAGGTTCGGGAGCTCTACTTTCATTTTTCAGATGGTTGGGAGGGTAAACTCTGGGTGAAGATACCAGCTGCACTCTTCCGACTGCAGGAGTGCTGGAAAGCTGCAGGGCCTCCTGGGCTGAATCAAGCCACTCACACCACTGCAGAGGCTCCTGACTTTAAAAATCACCTTTACAAGGGTATGGACCTTAGTATTCATTACCAACCGTGGTAACCATAACAAAAGTAATGAAGACAGAATCTTGGATCCGGAAGAAATAGGTTGATCCCTAGATTTCTGGGCTCTGAACTAGCGTTGCCTGAAACTTAATAAGTCACTTGAAAGATCCGCGCAGCAGATGCCCATTGCGTAAAACGGGCTGCCTCGCAGAGTGCCCGCAGGCAGCGGCTTTGCTCCAGAGCCTCTGCATGTAAAGGCAGACAAGAGAATGCCCCTTCCCTGGAGGAACTCACGTCCAGGGTAGGCAGATAAGGGGTGAAGATGCGCGTGCAGGTGAGCGGGCAGTTCTAATTACCTGGCAAGTCCAACAACGGAGAGGTGTTCAGAGGATTACGCAGATGACAGACCCTGACGCTAGAGCGGCTATGGGAGCACGTGACCTTCACGGCTTGTCAAGGAAAGCTTCACTAGTGAGGCAGCAGCCTGGGAACAGGATCATCCGGGTCTTTTGGTACTAAGTGTGCATAGTGAGCAAGAGCCAAGAAACACTGCAGCGCTGGAAAGGGCCACAGTGTGTGCATGGTCCAGGGGACCAACACACGGGACACAGAGAGACGAGGAAGGAGGAGACAGACTGAATGGGACCGGGAGGGCCTTGGCTTCCCTGGAAGAGGCGCCGACATCCTTTATCAGGCGTCCAGAGAGAGGCGCATCTACCACGGAACATGAAGATCCGGTGGGAAAGCTGAGGACAGAGCGAAGGACACGTGATCTCTGTGAGGTCACCTAAGCGGTGACGGGCGCGACCCGTCTGGAGCCAGGAGCTGCGCGAGCTGGAGTACGCCTTGAGCGAGGTGGGCCGGGAGGTACTACCGGATCGGACCAGTAAGACGCACAGAGCGAACCCAGAGTAGGTTTCTAATAAAGATTAAATTGGATAATGCACATGGACCACCTCATAAGCTTCAAAGAACTAATTACCCTCATTATTTTAGCCATTAGCTCACAGTATAAGCCTCAGAGTTCTTAACCTCTCCATTTTAAATTTTTCCACCCACTTCCATGGGGATGACAATCACCCCTTATCTCTAATTCATACTGATGTTAAAGTATAAAATGAATTTTTCTATGCAACATGAAGTTCTCTGGGGGACAGATGGACAGATCCAACATGGTCTCATGTAAGAGCCGTACCATGACAATTGCTTTTCTAGTACTGGAGACTGAACCCGGAGCCTCCCCGGTGCTAGGCCACCCTGAGCTGCAGCCCAGCTCAGCTTTAAGATTTCACTTGGAAACGGAGTCACACTGACTTGCTCACACTGACTCTAAAGTCCTGATCCTTCCGCCTTGGCCTCTAAGGAGCTGGGATTACAGGCATTAAGCACCCTCTGTCTGGCTGTCTATGTTTTAAATAGTATTGATGAAGCTTTATTTTTTCTAACTTTCCTATCTCATACAAGCCATTGTATGCTTTCCTGTAAGGATAATTTATATCTGTGTAGGTCTCAACAATTTTGTGCCTGTGTTTTTGTTTTTCTGTACTTAGGGCAGGGTCTACAGGGTGTACAGGGTCTCTCACTACATAGATCAGACTCATAGTGGTTCTCCTATTTTTAGCCTCCCAAGTGCTGGGATTACAGGTGTGTGCCACCATGCCCAGTCAGCAGGCCAGGGGTGGGGCCGGCATGGCACGCCGGGGATCAAACGCCAGCCGCTGTGCTCTGCCGAAGCAGGCGCTTTAGTCTGCTGAGCTATCAGGCTGGCCCTGCACCTGTGTTTTTGCCTAGAGATGCTCCCTCCTCCTCACAGTAAGCAGCCTGAATTGCTGGAACTGGCTGGTAAACCTAAGCTAGTGCAGCAACTTTTTAAATAAAAATACATTGCATTGCAACATAAACAGTAGATCTGCTGACCCCTAGAAGTGTCTTGTAGGAAACAATTAGTAGCCAAAATTAAGGACTGAGAATTACTCAGGTATTTGGGGAAACCCTTTTGGATTTCAAATATGTATAGTTTGTCTGCATATCTAGTTCCAAATTAGCATGCTTTTCTGTGACATAGTGTTTCCGGCAGGAAGACACAGTAGAACCAAGTAGTTGAANCTCCAGGATCCAGGCAGCTTTGGGCTCACTCACCCAAGATCCGCTCACTTTAAAGCAGAGAGGGCCTGGCTTAGTCTGTGCTCCATCTCCGAGCAGCACATGAGATCCCTAAATTTATCCCTGTAACACATTCTATTCTTTAATACTCCTTATTGCAGGCAAATCTCTCCTCTGAGTCTCATCTAAATCCATTTTTAAACACCAACCAGCAGGAGAAATGATGGGAGGAAAACCTACCCACTAATCGGTAAGAGAAGGAGGAGGCCCTTTAGTCCAACACAAACAGGAGCCCCAGGTGCAGACCTCTGTCCAGCAGCCTGTGCAGGGGACGCGGGACGGGGTCGCACGCTGTGTGGACGCTGCTCGCAACTGTCCTCCTGCAGAAGGGAGCTCCCTTCTCCTGGGTACTCCTTTCTGACACTGTCTTTCTGCGAGACAGTCAAACTGGTCCCTCTCCTGTGGGAATGAGGTTGCAACAAAGCCAAGAACATGACCGCCTGACATCCCTGTGTAGCGCAAGGGCTTCCCTATGAAAGCACTGGAAACTGTCTCTCGACCATAATTTTCTTTCCCAAATAGAGGCTAGCCAGTGAGTTTCCTCTCCCTTACTGTGCTCGTCCCTTACAAATGAGGACTGAGGAAAGCATGTGTCCTTTAGGCGGAGCCGCTGTGCATTCTCGTAAGTGCTGCGGTGACAGCTCTGCTCTTTTTGGACTTCCCAAAGTGCAGACCTGCGCAGCCCGCATCTCACACGGCAGGCAGTACAGCGGAGGCTGGAAAGATGGCTCCACCACACCCAAGAGGCTTACATAAACGTTTGCATATAACATGCACACATAACATAAATGTTATATGCATAATATATGTATCTATTTCTTATAACATATGTATGTATATGTACATATATATCCCAAGAGCTAATTCTATACAGCAATCTAGCAACAACTAAGGCCAAAGCGTTGCGCCAACCCTACGCCTACCGTCCTGATCGTCTTTCTCATGAAGCTGAGCAGACAGGTAAGAGCATCACTGGGGGCGAAGTAGCCCTTGCAGTCCCACAGCTGGCGAGAGCAGGGAGGAGGCTGGAGCCCAGGCAGCTGGGCCGCAGAGGCTGGAGTCTAACCGCTGTGCAGAGAGGGATTTCTCCAGTATATCTGTCTAATGAACAACCAGGCAAGATAATCCTGTTTTCAGTTTCACATCGAGTGTGTCTTGAATCTTCCATACGATCTCTTCAATCCTCCATTTAATATCAATTAACGATAATTTTGGTTTATTGGACATTAATGAAGTGTCTAGTGCTATCATAGACTTAAGTGCCTCAATTATCTCATTTAACAAAATTCTTAAAAAATTCTACCGAGGCATCGGTTTGCCTCAGTTTGTTAGCGAGGAAACAGGCTCACAAGTCTGCCTTTGCCAAGGTCAAAGGATGAGAGGTGAAGGCCGGCGCCTGGAGCTCCCTTCCAGCAGGAACACGCAGCCCTCCTCACGTGACACACAGAGCCTGTTTAGAACTATGACAACCGACAAGTTTTATACTCAGTCTTCGAGATGTCCGGGGTTGACCACAGCTATGCACACTTTTTCTGCCATTCAACTACGGCTAACTCTGAGGTTCCCTAGAGCTAACTGAACTCTAATCCTAGTTGTGAGTTCACTTTTCCAGCCATGAGTGGTGTTTCTGTAAAGCACACGACAAATATGTTTAAAGTAAAAATGAAAATTCATCCTTAACTTTAGTGACACTACCAGGCTTTGGTGTGATGAAGTGGTTTTTTTCATCCATGTTCTACTAGATAATTAATTTCCTATTTTTTCTCCTAAACTGCAAAACATGAACAGCTAATTCTATCAAGAATGATTTCCTCAACAGACAAATGATACAGTTATAAATGAAAATAAGCTAATCATCCATCATACGTGAATTTTCATTTTAGCGATTGCTACTAATCAATATTGACAGAAACTGATATCATACACTATTCTGTTACTCTTTATGACGAAAACCACTGGTGTTTTTATATTATTAGTGAAATTACCAAATAATACAGTGTGATCGTTATGAAAAAGGAATACTTCTACATAGCTCATGTTTGTATTTTTATGAGAAATATAGCTGAATTACAATATTCTCAAAAACAGCAACAATGTTAAGATAGCACATGTGTGTGAGTGTGTGAGTGTGTGCATGAGTGTGACTGTGTGTGTGAGTGTGCATATAAACACAAGCTGAAGGAAAGAAGTGCCGAGCTGGGCTCAGCCTCCTCTGGGCCCCAGGACGCTCACCCGCTGCTGCCCCACCACTTCCACGACACTCTCTGCCTTGTGTAGAAGGAGGGAGAGAAGAGCAAGGGACAGAGTACTTCCTCAAATGACACTTTCTGGAGCCACTCAGGTATTTGTGCCTTCATCCCATCCACTGGGACTTCGTCCCAGCGCAACAACTAAGCATAGATGTGCGCTGCAGCGGACGTGGGAGGTCAGGCTTCTTGTCCCAGCGCTCAGGAGCTGAAGGCAGCAAGTTCAAGGTCAGGCTCAGCGATTTGGCAGTGCAGGAGAAGCTGGCTCGAAACACACAGAACGGAACGCAGCTCTGATGTGGGCGACGGAGGCAGCTCAGTGTGAGGGTCCTGGGCTCAACCTCAGGATTTAAAATGGGACAGAAAAGCTGGGATGCTTTCTCTTCATTTTGTACCCAGGTTAAAAGAACAGAACAAGGAATCTCAAGGCCTTTTATTAGGAAGAGGAAGAAAACAGATTGCTAGCAGAAAAAGATTTACTATAATTTAAGACTGTAAAAAAATAATCTTTTTCTTCTAAATTGGACACTATCCTAGGACTATGCAGGTATTCTTCTTTCAAAATCAAGGCCCTTTGCAGCTACATAAAACCTAAAGCCTTAATTAAAATTCCATAATCCAAAGTGAAATAGACATTTTGTGTAGAGAAGTGCGTATCTGTTCTTTTGGAAGTGTCATTTATTGATCCTTAATGTCATCAGGAAATGAAAAAGACACAGAGCCGAATCACAATATTCAGGCAAGACCACCACTGCGAGAGCAGAGATGTCACTCGCTGGGACAAACTTTGCTTCATGGAGCTTAAACACTGACTTCAGAAACAGCAGAGACCTTGGGCTTGGCCAAAGGTCAAGGAGAGAAGATCCAAAGACATAAGCCTTGAGGACAGGAATGAAGGCTAGACGGCACAGAGGAAGTCGGAGAGAGGTGAACGGCACCCATGTCATGACATCACTGCCTGTTCTTAGGAGTCCAGATTTGTAAAACTTTTGATTGGCGTGCAGACTCCCCCATTCTCTCTCCCTTTCTCTTTGCCCCATCCTCCACTGAGGAGCGCTCCTAGCCCAATGAGCACCGACAAATTTGGCTGCAGGGCATCCTTCCGCATTTGAAGTGAAACAACAAATAATCTACCAGTAAATATAAATGCGAGTTCAAGAAAGTCATAAAGATTCTTACCTACAATGATGTCTAAACTGTATGAAAACTAAAACTGGGAACTTCAAGCCCCAGTGGGAAACATTATCCAATATAATAACATGCCCCACTGAGAGCTTGACGTACAAGGGCTGACATGAAAATAAGTTCTTGTGAACTAGAGAAAGGGGTCGCTGCTCCCTGTGTGCTAATTTACCAATATGGTAAAGTGAAGGTCTTAGGCTCAAAGAAACTGGTAGTCAATGTTTCCCAAAGCTAATCAGGATTTTGGGTAGAAAAAGAACTTACTGGGAATGTACCAGTCTGTTATTCCCTCTTCCCATTGCTAGGACTAAATGCCCAACATCAGTAAATCAGAAGAGGAGAGGTCCCTCTAGGCTTGTGGTTTCAGAGGTTTCTCTTGGGCTGCTGGTGGCTGAGGCAGTCAACATGGAAGGGCCTGGAGGAGGAAAGGCTGTGCCCCATGGTGGACAGAGAGGGAGGGAGGAGGCTGGGTGCCTGACCGATTCAGACAGGTTTCCTCCACCTTCTTTGTCCATTGGATTTGCTGTAATGTGTGGACCCACGTGGGCAGTGGTACAGCATACGTGGAAGTGGAACTGAAGGAGTTCTAAAACAGTGACTGGGCTGTGAGTAACATCAGTATCTGGTGGAGAAGGTCATTCTGATGAGACTCCAGGTTTACACGGTGGAAAGAAGAGTGCTCTGGGTTTGCAGCTGAACTGGTAGCTCCCAAAGCCCCAGAGGCGTGTGAGTTGCACCTCTCTCGGACATGAAGAACATCATGCAGACCTCAAGCGTGCCTGCATGTTGGGGCACCTTACATGGGGCCAACGGGCGCTGCAGTCGATGGCTGTAAGTAGGTGGGGCCTTCGCACTGCGGCCCTGGAAGGATCAAGAAGAGCCAGATGAGTACAATTAGAAAACCTGCCCTGGGAAACAGAGGGACCCACTCCCTTTCTTTCCTTCAACCATGGGGACTGCATCTCCCTGAAGATCATTCATGTTTAAGCTAAGGAGGTCAGGAAGCCCAAAGCGGCAGATCATTAACGCCAGCGACAGGGGGAATGGCAGGCACCTGGAGTCACTGGTGTCTGACCACCCCTGAGGTACCTGCATTACAGGTGTCTAACCCTTTCAGTGCTGAAAGCCTGTGTTAACAAGATCGTCGGTTCCTCACCCTTTTCCTCCCAGGCCCAGCATTGCCCAAAGCCTGTGAACGGAAGCACCAGCCCCAGCGTGCCTGCTCACACACCGTTGGCAGCCCACTGCCAGCCGGTCTATGGAGAACCTCACAGCACAAGCAGCTGTGACACAACCGCACACTCCTTTTCCTGCTTTTCCCCTTTGTCCTGCCTGTTCCTGCCACTACCATCCCATGATGTTCAATAAATGTAGCTACTTACTAGGAAGTGGATGCTTGGTAATTCTTTCCAAGAGAATGGGGAAGAGCCTGGGAAGTCCCCCATCCTGTGTTGTAGGAGTACAGGTTGGTTTTCTAAAGGTGGGGGTCAATCACCCAAAAGAATAAGCCCTTCACCCCATGAAAAAACATCACAGCAAGAGGAGCCACGCCTGATGCCACTGAAGCACATCCCAAGACCAAGGACACAGTTGCCATTCCAAGTCCTGAGGTGGCCGCGGTACTCACAGAGGAGCCTCTCAGAGTTTCCTGAAAGATCTAAGATAAGCCACAAGAAGCACGGGGCAGGGAATGCGGAATGCAATCAGTGCAGAGTTAGTCCTGGTGCCTCCTGTAGCTATGGGAACATCTATGTGAAAGGCTTAAGAACTGTTCTCCTAGCAGCTATAAGAATATTTCAGTTTTGTTCTTATTGAGTTTCCTTTTTTTTCCAGTGAAAGATGCTGAATTTGGCATTACATTTTCAACTGTAAACACCTTTGGGGGATGATGTTTCCTAAGGTCAGTTTCTGATCCAACCACCTATAATTATATTCCAACTTATGCAGGTTGTAAAGAACTGGGAATTGGAGATGTGAGTGGCCATGCTGGTGGGCTCTTCCCTTTTATTATGAAATCTGAGACACCTCCCCAGAACAAGTAAAGGTAAGTCAAGCAGCCCAGGAGAAGCATTGTGTCGATTGGCCTAAAGTGCCGTTGGGACAAGACAGGCTTGGTTACATCAGCAGGAATGACCATGGCCAGCATAGTTGGCACCCTCCTCACAATTATCAAGAGGGACTCTGAGAACTCGGATTAGATTTCAGCCTTCACTTAATCCTTACTGCCCTGGAGTATCTGCCGTGACCTTGGTGGATGTGGCCATCACGTTTCTCTCCATCTGTCCATCTTCTTCCTCTTCCCCTCCCCTTCTCGCCTATCTTCTCTTGTGATTGTAGGCCGATGCTCTGAGCTGGTGTTTCATTTTGAGAATGTTCATCACTGAAATGCCCCTGATTCAGTCCTCCCTTTGGCACTCTCTGCTTGCTGCATTTCCTGCCCCTGATGACCTGGAAGAGTGATCATTGTCAGGTTCAACTTTCTGGCAAGTCTACTCAAGAAGCAGTGCAAAGAGATAGGTCCCACTGAGCCATCTTCTTAGATGGGAGCATTCCTGATCCCTGCTTAGGCCTGTTGATGCACTAGGGGCTGCCCATGGTGATATAATGAGTCATTTTTTTTTTCCATTTGTGTATTTGGTACAGGGTCTCACTATGCAGCTCAAACTCACAGTGATCCTCCTGTTTTCAGTCTCCCCAGCACTGGGATTACAAGCGTGCACCGCCACACCTGGACTCGTTTGCTGGCTCAGCATGCGCCAGGGGCAGGGCCAGCATGGCATGCAGAACCGGGGATGGAATCCTGGTCCCTAGGCTTGCCAAAGCAAGTGCTTATTCTGCTGAGCTATCTTGCAGGCCCCTGTAATATTCCAATTCTGTCTGCCTTCTTCAGGTAGTACTTCTCATGCTGTATGAGAAGAAGCCTCCTCTTAGGGGGCCTGAAGTGCAGTCCTGAGGAAAGACAGGATAAATGCTTGGCTCTTCCCCTTGATTTACCAGGGTTCAAAATGGGTAGGTTTTCCAGCATCCTCTAAAGGATACCAATGAGGTGGGTGTATTTTTCTTGGAATTATTACAAACTTATGCATGTAAATGAATGTGTTGGGTTTCAAATTATTTCCATTATTTCCCTCACTAATGCTCCAACTGCCTCCTCTAGGACTGGTGGCAGGGTATGGTAATGGTCATTAGATCTTTTTGGTGTCACCCTAGGAGTCTCTGGTGATGCTGTCGATAATGTCTTTCCTTTGTGATATGACAGAATTGTTTGTGCCACAGTTCAGTTATAAAATTAAACCAGCAGTTCCTTTGAGGGGGCTTTTGCATCCCTCTCTTTTCTTTTATGAGGACCCAAGCTCAGTTTGTGAAGGCGACTCCCCAGGATGGCTCACATTGCCTCCCTCCCTTGACCATTTTTATCTAATAGTTTTTTCTTCATTCTCACAAGAGGCTTGCTCAAAGAAGCCCCATTGTTTTGCTTACTGAAAACTCATTACTAACTCATCTCTCCTAATATGCAAAATAAACACAAGGCCAGCGATGTGACTTTTGAGCTTCACCTGATCTGGCCCCAGATGGCTCCTATTTATCCCTGAATTCCCTAAAGCATATGGAGTATTACACCCAAATGATGTCACTTTAATTCCCTGGAAACATCCTGTGTTTCTCCAGCTCTGTGACTTCACTGAGACTGATCCTTCATTTCTACTTTAGGAAATTCCAGTAGCAGTCCAGGACGGTGGTGGTGAACCTATGGCATGCATGTTTCTATGCTTTTCTTTATAAGAAAAATAATGTTACTATATGAGTTGTTTTTAGAAACTAAAGCCAGAGTATTCAGGTATAATCACAGTGTTGGGGCCTCGCAATAAATTAGCAGGTTTGCCTTTCCGTTTAGCACTTGGGCTCTAGCAGTTTCACCAGCATTGGTCTAGTGCTCAGTCTAGGAGCCCCTCTTTGCTGTGCATTTCCATGAGCTACGCATCACCTCTGCTTGGCTTTTTCCCCGCTGAGATTTTTCCACTCAACATCTTCTATTTGAGTTACCTATTCACGTGTCTATGTATCAAGTCAGAGCTATGTTCCTGATATTCCCATCATTCACCTGTTCCTGCATGGTAAAAATGTATGCAAGACACTGGAATGATAATGTCCTGTAGAACTATTTCCCAACTCATTAGTAATATGCAGCTGAGCTGTATGTCTTAGAAAGTCTACTGAAGTTGTGATTCAATTGCTTTGCTTTGCGCTTGATATATTAATTTTGTTAACATGGAATGAACTGAACTCAACAAACAGCCTAGAGAAAAATATACGCATGATCACTGGCACTTTTGTCT
>NDGM011109656.1:0-19989 GCA_002564305.1 Octomys mimax | reverse complement strand
TTTATTTTTAGACAATGACAATGGAATATCCTTCTCTGACAAAACTAAACAAAAAAGGGGGATACAAATGAACCACCATGTTGTATCTGTATATCCAAAATAGTTAGGATAGATATACAGCTAATTCTCTTGATTCAATGAATAGAAAGATTTGTTCTAATAATGTTTGTGGACAGGATACCATGTCTACATCTTGTACTAT
This sequence comes from Octomys mimax, assembly GCA_002564305.1. Taxonomy (NCBI): domain Eukaryota; kingdom Metazoa; phylum Chordata; class Mammalia; order Rodentia; family Octodontidae; genus Octomys; species Octomys mimax. Next base: position 19,787 of record NDGM011109656.1, on the reverse strand, counting down.
GGATAACCAATAAGAAGAAAATAACATGCAATGAATTAATTATGGAAACTGTCCTACTAATCAGTTTTGAAACTATCTCATTGCTATCTGCTTCTCAATAAAATTATTTAAAACAAAAAAAAGAAAAAAATTAGAAACATAGCTCTTTTCCCTCTTTTCCTCCATAGCCAACTTCTGCCACTGCCTACATACCATTTTGGTTACAGTTAATGAACTTGCACGGCATGGAGTTATTACCCAAAGCCACGCTTCCCTTTCAGGTTGGCTCTGCTCTCTTGTATTCTGCACATCCGGGGAGAGGACACGACCTACACCCTCCTCTGCATCATGCTCTAGAGAAAGGTTGCTGCCATAATGCTTGTCTGTGCTTGCTGGGCTCCCACCCTCTACCATCTTCAGGAGCCACTGTTTCTGCTATTTCTAGTTTTATCTTTTCTGGAATGATGCACTGCTGGAATTTGACATCATGTAGTCTTTTCATGTTCATTTCTGTCACTTACCAATAAATATTTAAGTTGTTTCCATGGTATTTTGCATGTTGATAGATTTGAGGATAATTTTTCCTTTTCTGGATTTGCTACAATCTATGTTTTCATCTACAGAATAACATCATTAAGTACCTATTTCTCTAGGCTACCAAATTTTTGTTCAGACTACGTCTCCATTACCTTGTTAATGATCCTGAAAATTATAGTGATTCAGTCATCACTATAAATATGATTAACTTTTGTTTTCTCTGTTTTCCTTTCATTAGGCTGGCTAAAAGTGTATCATTTTTAAAAATTAGAAGAATCAGGTTTGGCTTTAATTTTCTTTATTTAGTTTCTGTTTTCAACTTCATTGTCTTTTGCTCCAAGTTTCATTCTTTGTTTCTTTTTCTTTCTTGTTTTCAATCTTTTGGCTTTAATTTGCTCAAATTTTTATGTATTTAGTACAGGATCTACAGGGCCTACAGTGTCTCACTCCACAGATCAGACTCGTAGTGTCCTCCTGTTTTCAGCCTCCCAAGCGCTGGGATTACAGGCAGTGTCACCATGCTCAATCTCACATGCTCATTCTCAACCCCCTCTCAGAGTGCCTGTGGGGCGGGGTCAGCACTGTATCCCGGGGATCTAACCCCAGTTCCTACACATGCCTAAGCAGGCTGTTCAATCCACTGAGTTATCTGGCCAGCCATTGTTCTGCTTTTATTTATTTGAATTTGCTACATTTTAGGGTATTTTTGGTTTTTTTTCTAATCCATGAATTTAATCCACCAGCTTCCATCTAACTGCTTTTGATACATCTCTGTATTTTGATAAAGTACTTTCTTATTTCATTTATTTCAAAAACTTTCTTAATTTCTTCAGAGTTTTCTTTCTTGTTCTATGTGTCCTTTAAAAGTCTCTTCATTGTGTAAGTTCAATTTCAGTAAGAGTTTCATTAAATATTTTTGGAAAATTCATCGCTGAAGACAGGTCTTTTACAGTGCAGGATAGTGAAAGGGGAGTTGACCATTTACAATTAGGCCTTTCAACTGAATAGATCAACATGACTACATGAAATTGTCTTTATTTTTGTTCAGTTTTTGTCAAATAAATGCATTTTCCATGTACATTTGTTTGTGCACTTTTCAAGAGAGACTCTGAGAACTAAAACTGTCCCCTAAAATATTTGATAGTTATAGAAATATTTACTATAATAATAAGTATGTAGCAATAGATTAAGCTTACATTCAAAATATATTTTAATATTTGAAAAAAGTTACTAAATGAATTTCTATTCTCTCAAATCTCTGTGAATTAGGTTGCTGAGCACTAAATATTTAATTATTATGATTACTTGGTCTCACTTGCTGATTTTATTTTTGCATTTAGGCTCCTAAAGTATTTTATATTTTTAATGAGTAGGTTAAAAGTTCATAAAGATTTGACATTTGTGTTTTATGCTTTGACTAGAATATAGTTTATTTTACTCAAGTGTACTAAAATAATCTCTTTACTAATAAATAATCATTCTCATTGGCAAGACTTTTACAAAGACACGAAGTACATTATGTCTGGGTTTAATTTAATCATAAAAATAAAAGTCTACTGAAATAAGATACCACAGTAAGGCAATTTACAGAGGCTACATTAACAAAGAGGATGAGGGCATGCAGCGAAGATGGAGAAGCAGAGCCACCAGTGACATTCACCATGAGCTTGCATGGACACAGACAGTGACTGTACACAAAAGCACTGATGAGCAGAAACAAATGGAAATGAGTAAGGGGAAGAGGCCAGTCACCCATGACTGCAAGCAGTGGTGAGGAACTATTGCATGACTCGTGGTATGCACTGCATGTTATGATGCATAATTTGTAGCTCTCTCAAACCTTAACACACTGCACTAAGGCATAAAGTATTATTTCTGCTTTCTAGTGAGTACTCCAGAGAAACTGAGTATTTGATCCAGATCTTATAAGCTAATAAAATACATGGTTTGAAATACAAATTTATGTCTAGCAGTATATGATTTCAGAGCTACTCTCTTTTCTAGGATGCTATTAAGGACTTAGAATGTGTTTAATACCTGCTGATTGATTTAGGCTACAACCATTTGTATAATTGCTTTGGATAGTGTTTCCAAAACTGTATCAAATAAAAATACAAATAATGCACATACTTGCTCTTGATTTTAAAGATAAAGCTTTCAGTTTGGGGCCATTTAGTATATTACCTATTGGTTTGTCGTAGATGGATTTCATTAGACTGTGATAAAGACCATTTTTCTAGTTTTCTGTAGGATTTTTATCATGAATGGATGTTGGACTTTGTCAAATGTTCTTCTGCATACACTGAGATGATCATGTGATTTTGTTTCCCCTGCCTGTGTTGATATGCTGTGTTATATTTGTTGACCTGAATATGTTGAACCGCTTCTGTATCCCTGGGATGAAACCTACTTGCTGTCAGATGGTGTGGGGAACTTCTGTCATTGGGAGGGAGAGTAGACTGTTGTGAACCCTGTGAAAACAATGTGTGTATTCCTCAGAAAACTAAAACTGTCTAGATAAAACTCTCCTTTGACCTGACTCTTCCCTTTCTTGATATGTTCCTCAATGAATTAAGTTTCATACCACAGTGACATAATCACACCATGTTTTTAGTGGCACAATTGGTAATAGCTAAATCCTGGAAATGGCCCCAATGCCCACCAACTATTGAATCAATAAAGAAGATATGATTTTCTATACATTGGAGTACTATTTAGCCATAGAAAAGGTAAGCTGGAGACATTTCTGGGTAAATGAATGCGCCTTGAGATCATATTCTTAAGTGGAGTAAATAGTTCACATATGTGTAAATATCATACAGTTTCTCTGGTGTGAGAAACCAAAAGTGTAAATGAGAATCAAAATACATAATAGATATTGTAAGACAGGAAGAAACTTGAAACATTTAAATAGAAAAAATAATAGAAAATGGAACCAAGAAGGGGGGAGGTGGAAGAGAATGGGAGAGAAAAAGATGAGAAATAAAAGGATAAACTTGAAGCAAAACTTTTGTAACTAAGGAGGAAAAAGACTTTAAAAGGAGGTTAGAAAATGAGGAAAAAAGAATAATTCAGAGACATAAGGTACACATTTTAATGAAAGTGTTCATTATATCTAACATATACCAATACATTTAATTAATTAAAATCTTTTTAAAAGATCAGAGGGAAAGGAAAGATCGCTATGAAAGAGAGAAGGCTGTCACGACCTCCAGATAACGCAGCCTGTAGCTGGACCTCCAAAGCTGTATTTGATAGAAAGCTGTGAGCGCCCGTCACCATCTGGAGGCTCTGCAGTACGAACAGCAGCACCAGCCATCGGACTGAGATGGGACAAACCAAATGGGAAGAGATAAGAGCTGTGCTCATTTAACCATTCCGGTAACTTACAGTCACAAATGATAGCTAACGCGTCCATCTGCATCCAATTCACGAAAGTCTAAAATTCTACTGCCTGAATTTTGTTAAATAATTTATTTTCTGTTAAAACAACAAAGCCACATACTGAAAAGACATGTGGAAGGAGATAATCCAAAGTGTGGGAAATGTTTAGGAATTTTTAAAAAGTTTTAATTACGTTCTCTAACTCATATGAAAAACAAAAAAATTCAATGTTAACAATTTATTTCTATCCATAACATAAAATGAATTTGACTAAAATAATCTTTTAATTACTATGCATTAATTATGTAAATCTGTGTTTCATATGACATTTCAGCGCATGCATATTATGGATTGATGCTATCCACTTTCTCATGTATATTCTCTTGCTCTTTTTAAATTTATGAATGTATTGAGGAGTTTAAGAAAAGGGCAGCTTGGGGGCCGGGGAGATGGCTCAGTAGAGTAAGTGTTTCCCTGGCAAGCACAAGTGTCTAAGTTCAATCCCCAGTTCTGCAAAAGAAAAAGAAAAAGAAAAGGGCAGCTTGAAAGGTAGGAGACACTGGTGATATCTTTAAGTGCAATCATAGTTATGCAATATATGATAAAATGTTTCATAAAGAACAAAGAAAATTTAAAACCAAGTGTTGCTTCAGTTATCTTACAATCTCCTAGACCCACAGAGGAAAAATGAGCAAATATATCTTTGAAAGAATGAGAAAATTGGCTTGTTTAGACATCCAGACAACAGTTACAGAGTGTTAATACATAAGGGTCATTTCCACAGTTGTTATAATTTAGGGAAATAACACGTGCATCTTAGAGAAGAATGTGGCTAGTCGTACACATTAGAAAGAAGAGGGGAGATGAGAAGATAGAACATGAGCAGAAAGGAGAGGAAAAGAAAGAAGAGAAAAAAGAAGAGGGAGAGAGAAACTAGGTTGGGTCCAGTGATTCTATATTTTAATCAAAGCTCTAATTCTGATGTATATTAGTGTTTGAGAATATTAAATAGAAGTTAAAGAGAAAATCAAACTGCTGACCAGTTTGGATTACTTCTCTTATTCCAAATAAAATACTAAAGATTTTTCTAAAATAAAAGAAAAAATAGAAATTATATATTTCAGGTCACTTTTGCCTCTATTAATTTTTTGCATTTAAAAATAATTAAATGACAAGATACTTTCAAATGTTTATTAATAAATGTGTACAATTATAATCAATCCCACAAAAGAAAAAAAATAGAAATGAAAAATTTTATTAATTGCATGCTAGGTGTCAGATATTCACATGCATGATACATTTTCACCTTCAAAATTGTATAGTTTATGCATGAGAACAATAGTCAACTAATTTTGTGGTCAATATAAAAATATTAAATATCTTGCAATCAGTAGTAGCTGTTTTTATCTGGATTCCAAGTGTATTCTCAGTTACTTAATGGTTTTCTCTGGAAGTGAAATTTTTAGAATACCTTTCCATATATGTATCCAAACGGAAAGAAACAATGTCCATTTTAAATATTAAAGTGGAAATTCATTGTGGAATTCTTTGTACTGCCTCAAATTTGAATATTAGTGTTGGATCATTTGATTTGGTGTCTTGGAGCACACTGATACACATACAGCACAATTGATACACATCAATTGCACAGTAATACAGCACTCAAACTCATCACATTTGTTTTAAACTCCAGTTACAGTATTTTGGTATGGTTTTCTGTATTATATAGTTACTTGGGAGCAAGTGAAAGAAACACAATAAAAATCAATTTATGTGAAAGGGAAATGAATTCAAAGGTCATAAAATATTTAGAGCAGCCAGTTTATTTATTTAGTTGTTTTAATTTTTTTTTCTAATTTATGTATTCGGTGCAGGGTCTCACTACACAACTCAGACTCATAGTGATCCTCCTGCTTTCAGCCTCCCTAGCACTGGGATTACAGGCATGCACCACCATGCCCGGACTGGGTCACAGGCTCAGCGTCTGGGGGCAGGACTGTTGCAGCATGCGGTACCAGGGATCAAACCCCAGTTCCTACACTTGCCGAAGCAGGTGCTTAGTCAGCTGAGCTATCTCACTAGCTCTTACAATAGCCAGTTTAAAAGGCTATATCACAGGGCCTATTCTCAGAAGCAAATCCTCAGTCAAGGATTTATTTGGATTGAAGTAATATAGGAGGGAAAATACTTCCAGGAGAAACCAATGATGAAATGAGGAAAGGATGACAGGGGTAGACCATCACACTATGATTTCAGATAAAGCCCTAGAGTCACTCTGGTCTTTCAAGGGAATCTCAAGTATAAATTATAACTTGGAGTTTCTTCCTCAGATCTGCAACAGGATAACATTTTGTGTCCAAGCATCAGATAGGTATTGAGATAATTTGTTTTAATTATGCTTTCTTCTATCTTTCCAAATAGCTGAGAGGCCTATGACACCCAAGACAAGTTTTTGAAGGAGGTTACCCTGAGAATGAAAAGTTGTGAAATGACCATGCAAAACAGGCCCAAGGATTAAGGGTAACTGAGTGAGAAACAACAGTGTCTGCTAAAGAGAACATATAGGAGGGCAGCCTTGGAAAACAGGAATTAAATCCAGTGTTTTTATTATTTATTTATTAATCCATGTTTTTATTTTTTAAGAAAGCTGATTAAAATATTAGTAGAGTCAGCAAGATAGCTCATCGGACTAAGCACCTGCTTGGGCAAGTGCAGGAACTGGGGTTCAATCCCTGGTACCGCATGCTGTGCTGGTCCTGCCCCTGGGCACGCTGAGCCTGCAACTGAGTCTGGGCATGGTGGTACACTCCTCTAATCCCAGCGCTGGGAAGGCTGAAAACAGGAGGATCACTACGAGTCCAAGCTGTGTAGTGAGACCCTGCACCAAATACATGAAATGAAAAAAAAAAAATAGTATGCCTTGCAGATCTAGGGAAAACATTCCTAAAATTCATCTGGAATCAGAAGAGACCTAGAATACCAAAAGCAATCCTGGACAACAAAGGAAAGGCAGGAGGCATCATAGTCCCTGACTTGTAATTATACTACAAATTTGTGATAAAATCAGCATGGCACTGGCCAAAACACAGACCTGAAGATCAATGGAACAGAGTAGAAAATGCAGAAAAAACTACAAACATGCTCAGCCACCTAATCGTTGACAAATGGGCCAAACATATTCACTGAAAGAAAGAAAACCTCTTTAACAGATGATGCTGGAAAAATCTAGCATTTTGATCACATATGCAATGGTGAACCCCTCCTCCAAATGATGTGTTGTATACTTTAATCTCTATTGAATGTCTTTCTCTACAATGTAGAAAATATTTCACTGTTTTATGGATTGCAGGTACATTCAGAGAAAAGGCAGGCATTTTCTTGTATTCAAGGCCAGACTTCCAGGGGAAGGATTCATTGGCTGTATTTTGAGGCATACATCTTGGCTTCTCTTTCTCAATTACAAGGCCAGAAGCAGATTATGCTTACAATAAGATGGCAATTCCTTCAAAAGCAGTTCGAGTTGAGGCAGAGAAAGGGCATTTCCAGAAGACTGGGTGGATACTGGGTGTTTGGATACCTGGTTCTAAGCGTACCAAAAGTGTAACTAATACTTTGATATGATGACTAAGACCACCTCCCTTAGCTCCTCATTGATAGCCACATTTACAGAAAAGAAATAAAGGTGACAATAAAGGCTTCAATTTCTGAACTAATGACACAGCAAGTGTAATAGAAAAAGGACAAAATAAGAACTTTTGCAATGCTTCAGGATAAGAAAGATAATTAAAATACTGCATAGTAGCACACACATGCATATATATTCCCCGAAGATATTAATTTTTTCAAATTTTCTGTCATTTAGTCTTGAATATTTTACTAACTTGCTCATGAAATAGCTTGGTAAATGATTATGCATGCTTGTTTCCATGCTGATTACCAAGTCATAACTTTTAAAGCTTCCTTCCGTTTCCTTCTGTCAGCAGGAAGCAGTGGCTCAAGGTGCTCCTGCTCTAAGGGGCTGATGAACTCTTACTCACATTCCATGGAAAACATCAAGTGTCTTTCAAAGACGCATGTATTTTTATAATTGAAAGAAAGCTATCATACTTTGCTGTGATTACTCAGGTTCCTCCTGGAAAGTTTTGTTTTGTTTTGTTTTTTGTAAAATTTGGAAGCTGGAACTTTCCACTGAAAATAAAGTTCTGTAGTTCATATTATCCTAAGCAAAATTTATCACTTGAACCATGCCTAGACAGTGATTGACAGTTCAAATTGCCTTTTATAAATCACATCAATTGCAAAAAATGAATAAAATCAGAAATATATTTTGCAAAATGAAGGAAGTTTTTGTCGTGTTCTTCCCTATGGCACTTCAGAAAGAAGGCCAAGCACCTCAACACTGTAATAGAAGGTGTTTCAAATAATAAATGACATGCAATACCTAGTAGATTCCAATATTATATTGAATGAATTAATAATATATTCCTATATTATAACATGAATTAAACATAAGTGGTTCTGTGTATTTCAGAAGTTTGGTCAAGTAGCCCAGCATTTTTACAATTATGCTAATCATGATATATGGAGCGGGTTTCATCTTAGCACATTGCTATGCTTTGGGTTTACAACTGAAGACTTTACATATTTCTTATTAAAGGTAGCCTTAGAACCAAAACTATGTCATCTTCAATGTAATTAAATTTCAAGAAAAGCAATTCCCCACATCTGTAGATCTTTGTGCAAAGATTTAAAAAAAGACCATAAGGCTTTCTGAAATAAACTTTAAAAAGTAATATACATTTTAAATTTAGAACTATTTCATATTCACAGACCATTACAAAGATAGATGCATGTGTTTGCTACATGTTTTCTTTGACTAACATTTGTCTTTTATTTTAAAAGCATAGTGTATTTTTGTAGTATATATTTTAATAAATCAATAGTAGCACCTCACTAACTAAAGTCTATAAGAAATCATTATTAAGATATTCCTGTTATCGGAAGTTCATACTTAATTCTGATCCCCTTATGTTTTGCCTTCTGTCCTCTTTCTGTTCTGGGATACTTCCAAGGATATTGACAGTAAAAGTTCAATCTGACTCCAAATCTCTCAGACTTTCCTTAGTTTCAATGTCTGTAACAGTTTTGATAATTATTGTTCTGGCCAGATGTTTTGGTGAATGCCCTGGAACTGACATTTGTCTGCTTTGGGATTTTTCATTTATTTATTTTCAGTACTAGACAATTTTTTTTTGTAAGTGTTAAACAGTTAATTTTTTCAATGAAGACTACCGAATTACAGTTTGCATCATAGTCAGATGAAAAATTAAGACTACTGTCGACATAGCATCTCAGGTGGGCGTTGATTGGTTCTGTGGCAGGCAGTCCCCACTGCAGAGAGACTCACTGTCTGGTTTCTCTGTGGAACACTTCCAGCCCACCCCTGAGCTGCGCTCCTGCTCCCTGCGACAGCATGTGTGCCTGTCTGGAAGCCTACTGCCAGGCAGATTAGCCCCTTTCCCACACTTTCACATCACTATGGTGTTAGGGTTGTTATTTCACACCTTGAGTTATAATGAAACATTATATTATGCTGTTGCTCAATTTGTGTCAAATTTCATTCTTGGGATCTCTTTTAGCTCAATCTCACTTAGATATTATGGTTACCATTAGACTTTTCTCTTAGTTCTTCCCTGGTTTCTGTGGCTGCCAAATATTCCAAGATCATACTTTCCATTTTATGTCCTAATTTATACATTCACAATATTTTATACCACATTGTGCATTGTTTCTGAAGTAATACACTTTTTGATATTTAAGTTTATATTTTCTTTGAGACTCCTTTAATAATACTTGAGCAGATGATACATAAGTTTGGAATCACAAAGAGTTGGATTCAAATTCTGATCCTGAGTCCTAGCCCAGGCCTGCAGGACATGTTGGCATGCTATAATTCCAGCACTTGGGAGGCTGAGCCAGGATGATCACCATGGGTTCAAGCCCAGCCTGAACCACACAGCAAGATCTACCCTCTCAAAAAAATTGTTTTTCTTAGTCTTAGAGACTGGGGGCTGTGGGTTCGGGGTCTCACCCTGGGCACAGGGTGTGCACCTGTGGTTTCTGTTGCTTGGGAGCTGAGGTGGGAGGATCATGAGTTTGAGGTTGTCCTGGGCCAAAGAATAAGTCCTCAGCTGGAAAAAAAAAGATAACTAAAAGATCACAGCCCCAGCAACTGGGTATGTGGTGAAAGCCCACTTCCTGGTCCATAGACACACTTTTCCACTGTCCTCACGTGGGCATGAGGTCTCATTCAAGCCTCTTTCTTCTTTTTTTAGTACTAGGAATCATATTGAGCTCCATCCTTATCCCCCTCCCCTCTTATTTTTTACCTTGAGAGACTTGCTAAGTTGCCCAGGGTGGGTGGTAGATTCAATCCTGCCTCGCCTCCTAGAGTGGTGGGATCGCAGGCCAGCAAGTTGTGCCCATACTCAGCCCTCTTTCTAAGGACACAGTCCCATTCATGAGAGATCGATTCTCAGGGGCTCATGCCCTCCCAAGACCTCCCTGCTACCACCAGCACTGCGAGGGCTAGCATTTCCATGTACGCGGGAATTTTGCAGGACCCACACATACAGATGGAAGCATGTCCTAAACAAACAACTTCCTTTCACATCATCTTCTTAGAGGTTGCTTCTAGAGAGAAAGGAAAGGAAGATAGCAGCTGTCTTATGTTTGATTTCCAGCAGGTTGGAAATCAAACATGTTGGCATGGCTTCCAACAGCGCTAAAATACTTGAAAAGTGTGTACCCAAACACAATCTACAGTAGTCCCTTGCCATGTCGAGGCTCGACTTTTGAGGACTCACTGTTTTGGTTTTCAAAAAATATTAATCTCAATTATTTATTACAGATTTTTTTTACTATATTGTGGATTTTGCAGTACTGTATAGTATACTTATATTGTTAAAATTACCTCAGTTTAGGGGCTGGGGTGATGGCTCAGTAGAATAAGTGCTTGCTTGGCAAGCAGAAGGGCCTGAGTTCAATACCCGGTTCTGAAAAAAAAAAAAAAAATTACCTCGATTTAAAAGTTTAGAAAATGGTTAGGAACATTAGAAGTGTGGGAAAGGTTTGTAAGCATGTGGGAAGGGTTTATAAAGCCCTAAAATATAAATACTAAAATAAATATTAAAAAAAATTCTGATCCTGGTCTCTACTGGCTCTGGTATTTTAAACTATTATTTGAATTTCCTCTACCTCAATTCATCATTCCCAGATCAGGATGTTTACATTAATGTAAAATAAATTTGGTAAGAATTAAATGAGATAATTAGGGCTGGGGAGATAGCTCAGTCGAATAAGTGCTTGCCTGGCAAGCACAGGGTCCTGAGTTCAATCCCCGGTACCAAAAAAAAAAGATAAATATAAATAAATAAATAAATAAATAAATAAAATAATTATATGCAAGTTCAAAGGTTGCACTTAACTTGTCTATAGTCAAAACAACCTCTGGAGAACCCTACTTAAGAGACCACAGCTTTCTGATTAATGTAACTGTGGTTTCTTTTGCCCATATATTATTTATTTCTCTAGCATTGGTAATGCAAGCTCATTAATTACCTTCTAAAAAAGTTCCAAAGATTCCCTAAGTTTCTTTAAGTATATTGTTTCTCCTTCAGATATAGAAATAGCTTTTAATCTTAGGGACTACAGGTAAAATCTTTCTTTCTTTCTTTCTTTCTTTCTTTCTTTCTTTCTTTCTTCCATTTTTTCCTGTCTGTCTGCCTGTCTGTCTGTCTGTGTGTCTCTGTGTGTGTGTGTGTGTGTGTCTGTCTGTCTGTCTGTCAATGTGCTTGTTTATCTGTTTGTTTGGTTTGAGACAGGGTCTCACTATGTAGCCCAGGCTGGCCTTGAGCTCATGGCAATCTTCCCTCTGGAGTGCCAGATCACAGGTGCCTGCTGCCATGCCTGGAAGAGATGGTTTTTTTTTTATCCATCTCCTGCACATTTTTATCAGTACCTGAGCCACAATGATTTTTTCTTCTAAGTCATGTTTAAAAGGCTCTTTCAAAGGACTTAGTTGGGGAATCCCCACATCACATCCAGGCTAGTTTTTTCAGAGAAAGCATTATAGATTTCTATTTATGTCCCTCACTGGTGCTGGTGGCCGCTAGTGCATGGGTGGCTTGCTTTCCAGGCGATGGAGCCAACAGCTAAGGAAGGACACATGCACCCAATGCTCTTTCATCCCAAATTAGAACTACTTTCCTTGCCTGTGCTCACACCATTACTGCCAATCTCTCTCAGGCCATTTCCGTGTCTTCTACCATCATTTTTATATTATCGTTTAAACATGTTTCCCAGTAGTTTACAGTAGTCTTTCTGTCATGGTCTTATTCTTGTTATATCATTTTATTTCCTTTCACATTCCGAGTCCATCACACAATGCACACTTGCTTCAGAAAAAGAAAAGTTGATGTCTTTTCAACGGATAGCATAGCCTTCGTGCGGCAGACCCTAGAACATGCCATGAGTTGCAAAGCACCCACTGCAGTGCTGGGCCTTGGTGCGACACTGGAGTGCAAGTGCCGTGATCTCCGTGTCCAAAACTACCGAGCGGCAGTTGTCTGTACTAATAGAGGTCCGGAGCTCCTGGCCACTACTTTGAGCACTTCTTGTAACTTCAGAGGCTGAAGGTAGCTTGTATTAATATTAACATGTTCACACACATTTTTCTTTTCCTAAAATGTGGGTACATTTTGGGGGGATGCTGTATTTCTTGAAACACGTTTGCACGGGTCACAATTCCATCCATACTCGGCTTACGTTAAAACTTGCATTCTGATTTGTTATCAATGTCTTCATTGGATAATTAATAATAATAATAATAATAATTTCAAACCTCATAATTATTTTTGTTTTGCTAATATTGAACATCACTGGTGTCATGTCTTCCTAGAAAGATTTTTTCTTAGACTCCTCTTATTAAATGTCATTCAACCTCTTGTGTTTATTTCCCTCTCCAGCAGTTACTGAGAGTTTTCCTGTAAGAAGCACAGGGTGAGGAGAAACCCCACTGCTGTATAAGAAAGCCTACATTGTATGTGAGAAGATTTATAATTTATATGATCAGAAGTAATGCTGAAATGCAGTAAAAATAAAATCATTCTTGCAATTTGGCTATGATTTCTCACTTCCTCTGCAACACGAATGTGGTCTTGTACTGAAATTACAATTACTGGTACAGAATTTAATTGTACTATATTTATAATGTACAAATTTTACCGTTAAAATTGAAATATAAAATGTAACTTTCTACTGTGGGAGTGGGAAAAGCTTATGTTTATCTCATTAATATTTCGGTCTACTCATTCTTTCACAAAATAAATTATGTGTCAGGGAGGGTAAGTTTACCTTACTGATCATAAATCAGGAAAATTTTTATATAGATTGCAAAGCCTGAGACATTTTCCAGGGACATCAACTCAGATAGAATACAGAAACATGAATGGGACCTTAGAAAAGAGACTGAAAAGAGAAAAAAATATTAGAATTGTAGTTAGAACTTATGAAGAAAGCAAAGATTGGAAAAAGAAGTATTTTCAGAAGTAGTAAGGTATACTATCAATCCACCTGTGATTGCACGTTCCCTTCAACCTGCATCCCCATTGAGTGACTGCATGCTCACAAACAAATCTCCAGAGTCTGATATGTTAAAAGAACTGGAAGAACCAGCGGAGTTGGGAGTGGAGGGTGAGTTAGCTTGGCTTCCATAGGCTGACACGTTGGTAGCAATGACAGCCGTTTTGGCAGCATAAATATTGACCGCCTCTTGAAATTTGCCTATATTCTTCTTGTACCGGATTTGCTTATTTCCAAACCAGTTTGGTAGCTGGGAGACTGTGATGCCACACTTCTTGGCTAGCTCCTCTTTAGCTTTCTCACTGGGGTAAAGGTTGCTGAGAGGGGAACGCAAATATTCATTCAGGGCCTCCCTTGCTTGCTTGCTTGCTGAAATTCCGTCCCTACCGCCGCACATCCAGAAACCAGGAGCGCAGGATCCTGAGGGCCTCGCACCTGCTCTACTTGAGCTGCATCTGGATGGAGCTGAGCTTGCAGTGGATGATGCTGACCATCCTCTGGATCTCCTTCGGAGAGATGGGCCTGGTTCGGCTTTGCTCGAGCTGGAGATTCATCACGTGGGTGGTGAACTCCTTGCGTGACTGCTTGTACTTCTCCAGCTCCGGGTGGTAGATTTGTCTGATCTGGGAGGGTCTGGCTCAGTAATTGGAATGCTCCACTGAGTTGTGGGACCTGGCCCCCTGACGCCGCCGCCGTCCCGGCCCCGTGATGCCTGCCTTTCTCGGCCCAGCCACCCCTCAGCCCGCAGCACGTTGTCTGGAGGGACCTTCAGCTGGGGTCCGTGGGCTCCTCCTCCTGCGCTCCCTGGATGCTCAACACTGTTATTTCTTTGATTTCACACAACACATTGAACAAGGCAGGCTTTGTTGTGCGGCAGTTTAGAACTTGTTTTCTGGCCTGCGCCTCTTCCAAACTCTGGTCTGTGATGGTGATAATTTGCTGTAAAATGTCTCCGTGTCCTGCTTCCTCCCGCCCACCCCCCTCGATCCCTTCGGCCCCATCCTGCAAGTGCTGGGGCAGGCCGGGGTGTGCGGCAGGCCGGGGTGTGCGGCCCTCCAGGACCCAGCGTGGGGATGCACCGGCCTGGGCTGCTCCTCCATCTCCAAAGGCCGCGGCAGCCCTCGCCCTTCCTCTTCTGCGCCTCTGCCTGGCTCCTGGGAACCACTGGGTTTTTTATCCTTCAAGCTGTGTTCAAATCCTTCCCACCTGGCGACAAGAAATCAGAGCCGGCTTTTGGTTTTTTAGTCTGATCTCGTTTACGATAGGAGTAACGTTAATAGCGTAAAATAGTGTATAGATAGGGGACTGAGCATTTTACAGAATACGTGGATCTAGAAGTAGACTTTCACAGTGTAGCTTTAAATTCAAAACTAACACTATGGGTGTGCCATGGATTTATTGCTTCTAGGAATGTAAAATTTAACAAAAAATAGTTTGTTTTTCACTATAGAATTTTACGCATAGTTGAATGAATTTAGATTCCTATAAGAATTATGATATAGAGCAAAAGTTCCTATATTGTTAAACTTTATTACACATTACTGTTTAAGAGTTCTTGTAATTTAAAAAAGTTTAAAAATTGTATCATAATTTAAACAAGAGGAAATCTTCATATCCCAAAGGGTGAAAAGTCACTGCCTTGGAACAAAGGTTTCTATTTGCCACAATAAGATATTGTCAGTGTAGCAATTTAGTCAATCACTGACATTTTTTTCTTCTTATTTTACCAAAGAAGCTTGAAAGTACATGGAGAACACAACATACTTTGGAAAACCAGTAAATTTTTAAGATAGAATGTGGTGATAAACCCAAGGGTGGCCAATTTGTTTCATACAGTTTGCATAAATAGATTTTAGTTAATGGCCATGAAAAGCAAATTCAATTTGTGGAATATGAAAGGTAATATATATTGAAGCAAGCACAGAAAATGTAAAGCATAGTCACTTAGAGTAGGGCCTTTAAGGGAAGCTCTAGGTTAAGTATGGACTTGTCTCTGTGACCTTGGACAAGTCATTGAACCTCTTCTATGTAATTTTTAAATCTAGAAATGCTCTAAAACATTCATTTCCGATCATCAGGATAGTGTAATTCATGAAAAAATTATTAGCATACTATCTAGCATACAGTAAGTGCTAAGAATTTTTAATATTTGCTTTTCTACTTTCTGCTACTCTTTTCTTTTTCTTGCTCTTCTGACTATAATTATTTTAGTAAGCTAGAGTTAGCTATGCAGCAAAACTTGTGAGAAGCAAAGTCAGAGACAGGTCTGTTTGAAAGCGTAGAGGATTTTACATCATATTAATGATTTGCACCCACGAGAGAGATAACTTGTACAATGTTTTTAGAAAGATCTCTGAATTTACTGTACGGAACAGGTGAGCTGTTGCAGCTCAACTATAAGAAACTGTTCCCAAGTTTAGGTGATATTTGTGAAAGAAAAAAGAGCTTAAGGTATATCCCAGATTTCTGGTTTATATGTCCATTTATTTTCATAAACACTTTTCATGTGTTATAAATAAAGTATTTGAGTCAAATTGAAAATAACCACTTTGCTCTCTACTATCCCAAACAAACAAATATATAAGTAAATATTAATTGAAATATATTCCAAGGTGGAAGAAGTTGGAATGAAAATGTACCTACTTTGTCTCTGATAGGGAAATTTAAATGATGTACCAAACAGTATTTGCAGGATATTCACAGACTTAAAGGAGAGGTTATTTGCTTAGTTGGCTCTGATTATCTGAGGTTTATTGATCTAAGTGGATAACTTTATAACTAGGCCAACCATGGTCAAAAACAAATGCAAGCACTGCTGAAAATAAAATGCTAGGAGAACACAGTGACTGGGAAAAGTATGCTAAGAGGCAGATTTAGTTAAGAAATGATAAATGGAAGCTTCAGTTTTGGTCTGGAAAATAACATCTTTGCTCTGCAAGTACCAATATTAGCCATAAAAAAGAAAAAGCTCTTTGAGATTAAACTTGAATATTTTGTAATAATACCTGTTTGTCAATTCAAGCAAAGACTTAGAGCTTTAGTAATTCAATAAAAAAGCTGAGAAAAATATATACTACCTGTTTATTGGATTGTTCATGTAGCATTACCATCAAATAGTCAGTAGCTAAGCAGAAAGAAGAACCTGCCTTTCTTTAAAACCACAAGTAAAGCAAATTAAAATGTTAATAGAATCCTGAGTTCTGAAAGCAATTCTGAAACTCTTTTCATGTTTAAACACACTATATTTTTTAAAAATTTAATTTTGAGGGGCTGGGGATGCAGCTTAGCAGCATAAACACCTGCCTGGCAAGCTCAAGGTCTTGAGTTTGATCCCTAGTACCACTAAAAAAATTAATTTTGATTCAATTACAACCCAATTATATTACTACAGGAACAGACTGTCATTCCAGAGAAGGGAACAATTCCTTGTGTTGATGTGATTAGCTTTTCCATCTTCTTAAAAAACCCACAGAACACTGAATAATCCCTCTGTCCTGATTCATGTCTGAGTATAATAAAACATTTTAAAGATATTCATGCCCAATAGAGCACCAAATGATGTGAAAACGGATTTTGTCAATAAGTCTGCAACACATTAGGGCTGAGCCCCCGAATATTCATTTCAACATGCACATTAGGAGACTCAGCCTTATAAGACCACATAACAGGAAAATCTTTTATTTTTAAAAATTTTTTATTCATTTTAATGAGAAAAAACAGCAATGAAACAGTTTCAAAACAGGTTAGTAGGACAGTTACAATAGTTAATACATTGCATATGGTTGTCATCACAGTAGCTATTCAGAGGACAAGATGTAGACATGATATCTTGTCTAAACAATATCAGTACAAATCTTTCTCCTCATTAAACTAGGAAAAGTAGCTGTGTATCTATCCTAACCATTTTGTATATACATTTTTTTACTACTAAATGGTCCTTTATTTTTAAAAATGTTTTATTCAGATTAATGAGAAATAAAGATATAATAACAATGAAACAGTGTCAAAATAGTTTAGTAGGATGGTTACAATAATTAATACGTTGCATATTGTTGTCTTCATAGTAATTATTCAGAAGACCATTTGGAGACATGATATCTTGTCTAAACATTACTAGTACAAACTTTTATTCTCAATGAACTGAGAGAAAGTAGCTATATTTCTATCCTAAATCTCTTGGTGTATACGTATATATATTTTTCTCTTTTTTTCACAAAAAATGGTCCTTTATTTAAACTTTGTGCAGTTAGTAAAGCTTCACACTATGTTACCTAGCAACTTATAGCTAACCTTAACCAGACAGGATGTTTGTCTCAGGAGTGAGGTGACTTGTTTGCTTTAGGCACTGGGCCAAGTCCAATGTACACATATTTGATGAATTTCCTAGCTTGTGGCTTCCAACATATCCCCATTTTTGGTTTTGTTTTGTTATAGATGGGTGTTCCAGTGCAGTTAGAGAAATTGGATTTGGAGAAGTCTTTAAAGGCCCTTTTCATACTTGATGCCAGTTCAACTATTGTAGTTACTTGAATTCAGCAAAATAACCTAATATAGTCTAATAGTCCATGATGGTAGTAAGTTACCAGCACAACAGGCAATTGTTTGAAGTTGTTGACTTGAGCCTTTTACAGTTCAGCATATTAATATAGCTTTACTTTTTATACATCATAGCTATAATATTCTACTGGATGGTTAAGACCAAGTAAAAGCAAGACCTATATAACTAAAAACGTAATTTTTGCATCTGACAAGGTCAGTGAAATCCCCTCAGGATTTACCCTGAAAGCGTGTATAGCAACTTGTAGATCTTTTGTCAGTGTCAACCATCTGGATGAGTCATGGCCATTGCTTGACAAATTTTCTCTCTCTAAATTCCTAAGAGATTTTTTTCTCACTAGGTGACTCTCCTTAGGCACATTACACATCATCAATCACTTTTCTTTGTGGTTCAATAATCTCCTTGATCAGAAAATTTGGGACACCACTTAGTTACAGGATGTCAGAGCATAGGTACTCTTATGTCCTTAGTCCTCACTGACTTTGAAGGGTTAGGGCCAAAATATTGGCTATCCTTGCAGCCACCCTTTTTCAATAATTTTTTCTCTGCAAACTTTAGCTGTTAAACATCCAGAAGAGAAGCTTAATGGTATTTTTATGATGTAACTGAGGCATTTGAGCTTAACATCACTATCTATCTGAATATCAAATGCCTTAGACATAATATGGAAATGCTATTTTCCAACAACCATGGATATTCTAAACTTTAAATCCCAATAGAATGTAAAAAAAAAATTACACATTTTTACACAGAAATCTAGAAGCCAAACCATATACAGCATTATAGTATGACAATCTTATGACTTTTTTTCATGTCTCTTGGTTTCTTTTATTACCTTTTTCTAACATTTACTTTAAAGAGAGTATAGCAATAATTCATATGACATTAGAAGCAGCACTCATTTAGAAGACCAAAATAATAGATATTTCAAGCATGGTTTTAGTACTACACATTGTTATCCCCTGTATAGTTGCTTAGTTCACAGTTATCAGCATATAGAGTTAGTCAGGATGGGAATTCTACCCATTATCTATTTTCAAAAAATTGATGGAGATTGTTAGGACTATTGCCTTAACCATGTTGTTTATTTAAATGTAAGGTTTTTCCCTTGCCATATTTCCTAATTTTTCCCCTTTCTCTCCATTGTTCAATCCTTAAGTTCTAGATTTCCATCTAATTGTGTTATACCTTCAATTTTTATTTCTTCTTCTGAGTTCTTACACTAGGGGAAAATATGATATTTATACATGTGGATCAGGTTTATTTCACTTATGAGTATATCTTCAAGTTGGATTCACTTCTTCACATATTTATTTGCTTCTTGTATTTCTTCCTCTGAGAAGTGTGTGTTCATCTAGGATGTCAATTTTTGGATTGTGTCTTAAATGTTTTTTAGTTTTTTATAAACTCTAGATAGAAGACATTTGTCTGAGTGCTTATTAGTTAAGACAATTTCCAAATTTGTGTGTTGCCTTTTCTCTCTGTTGGTAATTTCTTTTGACATGCAAAACTTCTGAATAAGAAGTGATCTCAGTTGTTAATTTTTTCAAATAATTCCCATGCAGTTAGATTTTTGTTCTTGAAAAGTATGCCTATTTCTACACCTTCAACATATCCACCTGCTTTCTCTTCCAGGAGATTTAATATTTCTGTTTTAATGTTGAGATCTTTAATCCATTTTGACTTT
>NDGM011109640.1:0-18178 GCA_002564305.1 Octomys mimax | reverse complement strand
CAAACTCAGGCCCTTGCCCTTGCCAGGGAAGTGTTTATTCCACTGAGCCATCTCCCCGGCCCCCATGGGCCATATTAAAGGACCAGACAGTACAGACCAAATGAGATTAGACATTGTGCCCTTCCATCAAGCCCTTCCCTAGAAGGCTGAGCAGACTGTTCACCACCTAAAACTGTATGACCAATGAGATAGATAGATGGAGAATTCCACCTATATTCTGCTCTCCAGTATGTATGTCCTAGAACATGAATGTGTCTTTCTACGTGGGGAAGAGTTAGTATACCTATCAATATGTTAACATGACTTAATGTGAAATGGTCAGGCCCAAGACTGTTATCCATATAAAGGTCAGCTTGAAAATTTAGCCTTTGGCTAGTGTCTAAAAAGTAGGATTTGGAGAGAGTTCCCATTGCATACTAAATTTTCAGCTTGAAAATTTAGCCTTTGGCTAGTGTCTAAGAAGTAGGATTTAGAGAAAGTTCCCATTGCATACTAAGTTCCCATCTTCACTGTGCCTGACCTGATTGTGCAAACAACAGGGTTCATGCCAGCACTGGCTTTCCCTTGGGTCCTTGAGTTTGGTGCATATGAGGCAGAATTTGCCTAAGAGATAGGATCCTGATAGAAATCTCAGGCACCATTGCTCACTGCAAGATGACATTTCTTGCATGTTTACCCTACTCACTGCTGAAGGTGTCCCACAAACCTTGCCAACTTCTCTAGATGGAAGAAGGCACCGGAAAACTGCACTTTGCTTTCCTCTAGATATCTCCTACATGCCTTGTCCTTTGTTATTCTGCTTTGGGCCTTTTGTTGTCATAACTCATAGCTGTGCCTATGAGTATGTGTCCATTCCTGGGACTTGAGATAATCATCAAAGATGTGAGGCTGGCTGGGGATTTAACAACCCTACCATACTTCATGATGGAGGCCATGTGCCTACCATCCTGTTTTCCAGTGGACTACTTTGTGCTGATTCCCACAAAGCCATCTGATGAACTACCTGGGTCTCCACTGGGAGGAGAGAGTAAAGAGCATGCATATACTCCTTTCCCATGGTGGAGAAGATGTTGAGCCACTCACCTGCTCATTGAAGCCAGCCTAAGTTATGCTTGCATCAATATCAAATGCAGGGTTTTTTTTTTTTGAAGATTGATTGATTGATTGATTGATTTGGTACAGGTCTTACTACACAACTCAAACTCACAGTGATCCTCCTGTCTCAGCCTCCGCAGCACTGGCATTACAGGTGTGCACAACCACACCCCACTTGATTTCAGTGGCCGGCACAGTGCAGGGCTGATGTGGCATGTGGTATGGGGAACTAAATCCAATTCCTTGCACTTGCTAGGCAGGTGCTTAGGCTGCTGAGATATTTTCCTGGTCCCACAACTGTGGTTTTGAAGGGAGACATAAGAAAGGGAGGAAGGAGGAGAAAAGTACAGGTATCTTCAAATGTTCTCCTGTGCTCCAGATACTATGTTTGAGTTTATATCTGCATCTAAAAGACTCATTGCAACAAAATAAACAGCAATTCTACATTGTGGCTTAAGAACATGGAACATAGAGCAGGCCAAATAGCTCAGAGGTTTAAAGTGGCGCGTGCCTATAATCTCAGCATTTGGGAGTCTGTAAACAGGAGAATCACTAGGAATCCAATCTAGTAGTGAGACCCTAGACACCCTGTAGGCCCTCCCTAAAATACAGGAAAAAAAAAAGAAGAACATGGAACACAGAGTGCTTAAGGATGTTTTCCACGACCATGAAAACAATAAATAGCAAACCAGGACTTGAAACCACGTCCACTGGATTCCAAATCTTAGGCTTGTTTCCATATCAGCTTGCCTTCACATCCAAGTCTTCAGCTTCATTTTTTTTTTCACATGAAAATTGCAGCTATTGACTCTCTGTGTTGTTATTAATTTTTTTACTGTGTTGTTATTAAAATGAGATGTGCATGTTAAGTGTGTAATATAGTGTCTGGAATGTGGCAAACTCAAAGCAAACAAATCATTTTTATGATTACAATAACTCTAATTATACTAAGAACAGAGATTTGTCTGGCTGAATGCCCCAGTTCCTGCTCAGCCCAAGCCCTGGGAGCTGGGGATGGCACGCCAGATAGTGAGAACTACCTAGGGCATGCTATTCTGACACTTTTTCTTTCATGTCTATAACACAATGCACTAATAATTATGTTTCTTATTAAATATGCATCAGATGAGTGTTTAAAATTTCATTTGCATCAACTCCAAACTAAAATTTATGCAAGGCTCTATTTTTTATATTGTTTTTGAAGTAAATATAAAGAGATCAACAGGAATACAAGCCACATATGCTACCTTAGAGTGCAGGTGTGTGTCCCCTAGGAACATACAGATTTATAACACGAGTGAGTAACTTCTCACCTCCACTGGTCTTCATTCATAGAATTGCAGGAAATGTCCCCTGTATTTAGGAAAGTAAAGGTTGCATTTGCCTCGTGGTGTTAACAGTTTAGGGTGCAGCCCAGTACTACCACTGTTAAGATTGCCTGACTGGACACTGAAATGATGGCAAGTTCACAGACATACACTGAGAATTTACCTCCCACTAAGTAGGAGCAAGCACAGGATCTCTCTGCCACATACTCAGCCTCAATACACATTGAGTGCCAGAATGCTGGTGGTATGATGTCCAGAGAAAAATAATTTATACTCTAACACTATGAATTTAAGTCATTTCTAAGGTCAATCCATTATATTTTATAATTCAATAAAGATTAAAGAAAGGTTGCATACATACAAGTAAGTATTACAAACAGGAATATGATTGCAGTTTTGGCAACTCTAACATCTTGGAAGCCTATCATATCCTTTGATTTCATGAATTTACATTAGGTCTACGGGGCCTAAATGATCACTTTTTTAAAATTCAACTTTTCATGACTCTATTTATACTAACTGCCTTGAAAACATATAAAGTATATTATCCTATAAAATATGTCCAATATTTTATATAATCACATTTAAGCTTCTTAATAAGTGCAATGCAAACAACAAGAAAAATCCTTAAAAATAAATATAGATCTTCTGCTTCTATGGGTATATATTACTGCTATTGATTTTCAAGTCATCTACTTTTAAGCCAGTTTGAAAATGATTTTTAAGTGCTCAATCTCATTTATTAAAGCCTTGAAAGTTGATTGCCTTAATTTTCCCCCAATCAAGAAGATAACCCTTAATTTTCAGGTCTGAATTAGTGGCACTCCCAACTATGAAGTTATGATGCAATTTATTTACATTAGAATCAACACAGGTTCAGAACTTAATACTCTCATCAATTTTCCAAATAAAACTGCAGCTGTAGTATGGAGCAGGTGAAATGAGGTCTGTATTTCTCAGATGTAACGTGGCCAGGAGCTTAACCCAGGCTTCATGAAGTTTAAAAAGCAATAAAGCCAAAGTTATTTCAGCCCTGCGGCATACTTATTTAAAGAGATGGATGTTATTGGTTGTCTCTCAATGTACTGCTTATTCTATCATTAAAAGTCAAAATGAAACCCCATAGTGTTATGTGTGGAATACCATACACTTATCAGACCTACCCTCCTCTCTAATCCCTTTAAAACAAAAAGATTAAAACATTTGCAAAGCTACATCTAAAATATAGCTGCAGATTCTTATCTGTATCCTCACTTCCTAAGCAAAGAATGTGAGATTGAGAGAGAGTGGATTACCCAGGGTGAGACATATGTGTATGCTGAGTGTAGGAATCAGGAAACAAAGGTAGTCAGGAAGTCCGTTAGAGTACATGGTGGCACCCACACACGACTGTCAAATTAACAGCGTGAAAAATTAGACTAACTAGTAATTACACTCCATGAAGATAACAGCCATGACTGGATCTGAGTATTACAGTGTCTTTTGGAGTGCCAAGCATTTATCAGGTGTCTAGCAAGTAATAAACGACTTAATGAAGATGTTATCTTAAAACAGCTGTCTCATGCCATGGTGACTATTACTGAAGAAATCTTCTAACATGTTCTGTAAAGGGAATATGAGTTCTTTGCTAGAGAAAACAATTTTCCAATGTAAGAGGTAACCAAGGAAAAAAAATAAGAAGAATACCTGATCCTTTTTATTTTATTTCTAGTAGCATCTCTTTTAATGTGCTCCTGTTGCTTCCTCTTGTTTCTACTTCCGAACACATAGGTCCAAACAGTTTCATTGAAATTGCATTTACTCAGCACAGGTCCACTTTTTATCGTAACCCTCCCAGGTTGACAAGATCTAACAGAGTTCAAATCCAAATGTTTAAGCATCATTGCTTTTCATGATCATGTATAATCACAATTTTATGTCCCCCTGCATAATAGCTGAAGCTTTTATTCTATACCAATTTAGGCTAGAAAGATTATTACTGGGACATTAAGCACCGAATTGGAATAAATTAATGATGTCAAGGAATATCAAATTGACTCAAGGCTATGTCAAGTCAAATCAAGGCAATATTTATATCTTGCTTCCCACGACAATAAAACATTTTGCTTTATTTCATAACCAAGAGAGAAAATAGCCAATGGAAACAGGCCTAGAGAAATGACAAATATTTGAATTAGTAGAAAGGGATTTAAAAATAGCTGCTATAATTATGTTCAATGATTTCGAAAAAAGTGCAAATATAAAAATGAGAATTCTCAAAATGAAAAGAATCCAAGGAAAATGAACCAAATGGGGGCCGGTGAAATAGCTCAGTGGATTCAAGTGCCTACAAGCAGGCTCAGGAGCCAGGGGTTCCATTCCCAGGCCTGCTATGCCGGCCTCCCTCAATCCCCCGCTGCCCATCCCAGGGGCACACAGACAATTGAGACCTGGTGTGGTGGTGAGCACCTGTGATCCCAGCTCTTAGGAGGCTGTAAACAAGTAGATCACTATGAGTCTGATCTAATAGTGATACTCTGAACACCCTCTAGACCCTTCCCTAAAAAAAGAAAAGAAAAAAGAAAAAGAAAATGAACCAAATGGAAAGTATAGCACTAAAACTATATTTGATGTAATATTTTAAATGCAAAATGATAGTATCAGCTTATCAGAAGATTAAATATTTCAGAAGAATTTATCAGTGAACTTCAAAACTGGGTGATAAAAATTATAGAATTAATTATGGGAAAAATGGGAAAAGTTCATAGATTTTCAATGATATGTATGTTGCTCTGTTTCTTTGTTTCTGCTATTCTTGCTTTTGTTTTTGTTTTTACTCTTCAAAATGAAATATAATTAAATTTAAAAATAACAAAAATTTAAAGATATTGTATGCTCACTGCAGAGTATAACGTGTGTGCAGCTGAAGTCCTAGAAGGGAGAGAAAGAGACTGGCAGAGCAACAAATGTTTTACAATACAGTGGCCGGCACTACGAAGAAATCCCAAAAGGAGACTCAGTGCATCCCAAGCATGAAACATACTTAAAAATATCATAGAGTCTTGAAAGCCAAACATAGCTTCTTAAAAAGCCTGTGAAGTAGTTACATGGAGGACAGGAGGTCTTTTCAAAAATCACAGTTAAATATGCGGCGTCACCATAGGAAAAGAACCAACCTTGCACCTAATGCTGATTACAGGCAGTAGTCAAATCTACATGAAAAATAGACCTAACCATTGAAGCCAAATTATAAACATTCTTGGGGAAAAACTAGACTATCTAGATGAAATGAGCATATAAAGAATTGTTATGTAGTAAAACTTGTGCAAGAGTAGACATGGAGGCTTAGCTCCTAAAACCTGAAATGAGAAGCAGCGAAATGTTGACAAGCATAAATTTATAAACAAAGAATCAAAGAAACACAACCTGTGGAGTAATCTGTACTTTCAAACCTAGCAGTGAAAAGGACAAGCTACGCATGCACAAAACCACACAGATGAATATCAAAAATATGACTTGGAAGCCCATCAGAGACCAAATAGCATATATGGTAGAACTCCAGAAATTCTGGATTCTAGAAGCAAATTTATGGGTATAACAACTTTGAAATTGTAGGTGCTTCTGGAGGTGATGGCAGAATGGCTGACTGCCATAAGAGACGGGAGAACTTTCTAGCATGAAAGAAATGCTGTACATATTTTAAAAGTTTTTAATTATTTGGGGAGGACAAGCTATATTTAAAACTTATAAAACTATAAAATGTGTACGTTCTTCAATTCTCCATGCGCACAGTTTAACTTTTAAATGAAATGATTAAAAAATCTAACTCAAGCTCTTTTGTAAGACAGCTTATCCTTTAACATTTTTCTTTATGACAGTTTTTTTCCCAGTCAAAATAAAAGCAGAGCGTTATTTTATGCCTCTTATCACTTCCACCATATTTGACATTTTCTTAATTAAAAAATTATTGAAATTGCTACAATTATTGAGTACTTAAGTCAAGCACAAGCAAAGCTCTTTTCATCTAATAATTCACTTGTGATGTCATTTATTAACTATAATGATCCACTGATATTTTTTCTTATATCCACAGAGGAAAGTAATATTCAGAAAAGCTGTGACACATACAGCCAAATAGGAAGTCATCTGCTACAATACCTTGCCCGTGTATTTCCCACTTTGTAGCACTACACTTAACCCAATCCTGCTTAGATTCTTCTTAAATTCTGCTAACAAGCAAATAACTGCCAGTTATCATTTGTGTCCATTTGTCCCCCCAAAGCCTCATGCAGTCACTGGAGTAGCTTCTAGAGTTGGTGATCAATTCATGATCCAATGCAGGGATTATGGAGGTGAGTGCTACCCACCCTGGGGTGGGTAATCTGGATTATAATGTAAGGGAGAAGAGAGGCTTGCTAGCTGCCACAGCTGCTGTTGCTCCCTTTTTGGCTCTGGCTGTCTTACTGTTTTCTGGTGCCATGAATGGCTGCCCGCTGTCTTGTGCCACTCTGCCTTGGAGCCAGCCGAGTATGGACTGAAATCTCCACCAACTGTGAGCTAAATAAACCTTTCCTTCCTTAATTTGGAGTGTCAGGTATTTTGTCCCAGTAACAAGAGAAAAGTAACAGAGACACTGCCTAACACTATAAGTGAACTTATGATACCACAACCAGCAGTAGTGCTCTCCATCCAACTGGACCTCTTGCTTGTGTCTGGCATTTTGACAGCCACCTAAAGCATACTCCCATCATTTGCCTTACAAAGTATTCCCCATTGATCTCCTCAATCATGAAGTGACAGCCTCCCTCACCGTGCTGTGATTGGTCTACTCCTGTTCCCTACCCATCGATGGTCTCATTCTTCCTTGGAACTATAAAAAAAAGAGGTAGTGGCAGTTTGGAGTCTTCTTCCCCTCTCCATCCTTTGCCCATTCCTAAATGACAATAGCATATTTACTCTTTAAAGTATCATTTAGTCACTTCATTTATCTTTTCTAAAACCTTCACTAGTACTCCACTGACAGCTAAATGAAATTCTTGCCAGTAAAAGACATATAATACAAAAACTGCAATCATTTTTTGTTAAATAATTAGCTGGCCTACAATAAGCCAATGTATGACTATTTTTGATCATTTTTCAGATAATATTCCTCAAGAAGGTTCTTATGACTTACATGAACATATTCAACCTTACAAGACTGGATTATAAACCTGTTTTCTGGTTTCCCATAAGTTTATGGCCTCATTCTGACAACTCCCTTGCATGTCCTTTATGGTCAAAGAGGACCAAATTAAGGTGGCTCCTGCCTTAGTGTTTTCTGACTCTAAGATGGCTTAAAAGTGACATATATTCACTATAAACTGCACTTCAAAGGTTAGATTTTTAGTTGAGAAAAAAGCTAAGTAGAGACAACTATCACTCACCTACTCCTCCAGAAAGAATAATCAATACAAGATGTGTGTAGCTGCACATTGAAGTGAGTGACAATGGAAGAACTCTGAAAATCAGTAGGAAAAAAACCCCAGAAACCTTATAAGATCTAGAGACTTGGATAAGAGCATAGTAAGAGAAAACATTCTAGCACCTGCCACCCCAGCTCTCAACTAAGTGAGGAGTTGTCTCCCTTTTTCAGAGGTAACTGTAAAAAAGTGAGTCCCAGAAAAGTTTTACCAGCTTGGATAGTAAGAATTTTAGCTGCCAGAAAGCTTTGCATTTCTTATATGCTTTCATACTAGCTTCAACTACAATACACTCCTGCTTATCTATCACTGACAGGCCCTACAGCCAAAAGATTCAACAAGTCAGCGGAGATAAGGCCTCTGGTTAGAGCCATGTCCCAAGGACCCATGTCCACAGGGAATCTAGGATCTCTTTGTAGAAGACAGAGGAACATCATAACTACTACCGCCACCATGTCCATACAGGGGTCCCATTTGCCATCCCCCAAACTGCTAACAAGATTGACTGTGAGCATCACAGAGAAACTCACCAATCACAGCCACAGAAGCTACAGGGAGATGATACAGTGATTTCCAGGAGGGAAATAAGTTTAACATCGCCTAACAAACCAGTGCCCCAACACACATAAGAAGGCAATTGACCATCACCATCCTATAAAAGTGGTAGACATTCATTCCAATAGATGCACAAATCTCAACTTTGAAACACAAGAAATATGAAAACGCCAAAGTAGTATGCACCTCCAAGAGGATATAGCTTTCCAGTAATGCTCTCTTATAATTGGATGTAATGGAATAATTCGCTCATAATTCAAAAGAATGTTTTTAAAGTTCAATAACGCATCTGAGGAGATATCTCAGAGACATAAGCACTACCTTGAAAGTGCAAGGACCCGAGTTTGATCCATGGCCCCGCACACCATACCACTCTGGGAATTGAGCATGGTGGCATATGCCATAATCCCAGCCACTTGGGAGGCTGAAACAGGAGGACCACTATGTTTGAGACTGGCCTGGGGGCTACAGAAAGACCATGTTTCAGGAAATAAAAAAGAAATTTCAGTAAGATGCAAGAAAATATAGAAAAAGGTTAACTCAAAATAGGATGTAAGCTAAATTCTTTTAAAAACTGTGAAAAGAACCAAAGAAGAAATCTAGGAAATGAGCTGGCCAATAGCTCTAATAAAATTCACTTGAAACTTACAACAATCTACTGCTTCAGCCATTTTCCTCATGATGAGAACAAAATATCAACACTCACAATTTATTTTTCTTCTTTATTTATGTATTTCATATAGGGTCTCACTATGCAGCTCAAACTCATAATGATCCTCCTGTTTTCAGCCTTCCCATACCTGGTATTACAGGCATGTGCCACCATGCCTGGATTTGGTCACCAGGTCAGCACACCCCGGGGGGGGGGGTGCACATGGCATGTGGGACTTGGGATTGATCCCTAGTCCCCGGGCTTGCCAAAGCAGGCACTCAGTTTGCTGAGGTATCTTGCCTGCCCTCAACACCCACAATTTAAAGGAGGAGAGAGTTGGCTCACAATTCGAAAGTTTCGGTCTAGATTCAGGAGTTTTAAGCACAGAAATTTCATGGTGGAGACGCATAGACTGAGGAAAGATGCACAAATATCACGGTGAGAGAAAGTGGGAGGAAGGAGCTCCAGGCTTCCGGTCTGGACTCTGGTGCCTGGTCTCGTCCAGCCAGACCCCATGTTCCAACAGTGTGAGGTGCATCACTCGCATGGCCTAATCATCTTCCATTCATGAGTGCATGGGAATCTTGGGTTATATCTCAGTATAAACTAATAGCAGAGAATTAAACTACACTGTAGTTCAAATGAACTTAGAAGACGTTACTAGAGCACTGCAATAGATAAAATACTCTTGAATAGACTGTGTATTAGGCCACAAAAATAAACCTTAAGCAAAAATATTGCAATAATTTCTTACACTAATTTCTGTTCATAGTGGAATAAAATTGGAAGTCAGTAACAAAGGGAACTTTAGAATTTCAACAAACATATAGAGAATGAGCAACAGACTTTTATGTGTCTAAGAAAAACAGAAAATTTTAAAACCTTCTTGAAATAAATGAAAATAGAAACAAAATATACTAAAAATTGAGGGCTACTACAAGAGGAAAGTTGATTGCAGAAAGTGATGCATAAAATATTTGTAAATAACAAAAATTCATCTCAAAACTAAAAACGCATCACCCAAGTGCAATGTTTTGATCAGCAGTATCTCCTAAAAGCTTCTTGTGACTGAAGGGAAACAGAGATGAAAGGAAAAGAAGAAAAGTAGGAAAGAAAAAGTGAAGAAAGGAAAAGAGAACTGTAGTCCAATATCCCTGGTTAGCATGAAGCATAGATGAAAATTTCTAAACAAATATTTGCAAATCAATTTCAAAAGCACACGAAATGGTGACACAATTATAAGTTGGTATCAGTCCGTGGATCCAAGGATCTTTCAACATATAAAAGCCAATAGGTACAATACACCACATGAATGCAATGAAGGATAAAAATCTTATGATCATTTTAACAGATGCAAAAAACTGATAAAATGTAACATTATTTTATGATAAAAAAAATTTCCCTGAATAAAATATGTATAGAAGAGAGCCAGTGACGTAGCTCAGTGGACTAAGCGCTTGCTTAGGTAAACACAGGGGCCAGGGTTCAATCCCTGGCCCTGCATGCTGCACTTGCCTTGCCCCCAGGTTCACTGAACCAGCAATGGAATCTGGGTGTGGTGCTACACCCCTGTAATCCCAACAATGGGGAGACAGAAATTAGGAGGATCACTATGTGTCCAAGCTGTGTAGAGAGACACTGCACTAAAAAAAAGGGGGGCTGGGGCTGGCCAGATAGCTCAGTGGATTAAAGCACCTGCAAGCAGGTGCAGAGGCAGGAGGTTCGATCTCCAGGCCTGCTGTGCTGGTCCCACCTCCGGGGTGTGCTGAGACAACAATTGAGACTGGGTATAGTGGTGCACCCTTGTAATCCCAGCTTTTGGGAGGCTGTAAATAGGAGGATCACTACAAGTCAGATCTAGTAGTGAGACCCTGAACACTCTATAGATCCTTCCCTAAAGCACAAAAAGTAAGTAAGTAAATAATAATAATAATAATAATAATAATAATAATTTGCGTATAGAAGGATCATACCTCAACATAATAAAAGCTATATAAGACAAATTCACAGCAGTATACTGAATGGGGAAAACCCAAAAATATTTTATCTGAAGTCAATCGAAGGCACCCATGCTCATCAATCATATTTACTGTAGTGCTAGGAATTTCAGAGCAATCAATTAGGGAAACGAAAGAAATAAAAGCTACATAGAACCCAGGTCATGGCAAATTACACGTTGCATGTATATATAGTGTGATTAAATAAATAGTTGACCTTAAATTAGAATTAATTATTGCTAGGGCCTGAGAAGGGGATGCAGAGTGAACAGGTGTGATCAGTGCCACCGCATGCTTGTGTGGGCACATCCCATTCATAGGTACAATCGCTACTGTTAATAGCATCAATATTAACAGTAGGTGTGTGTCTACTCCTTTTACACTTTTGCATTTGCATCTTTTCACATCTTAGTAATACGTGTAACAAAACTCCTCATGAATGCTTGCTGGGAAGTAATAGAGAGTCAAAGCTTCCAGGCAGTCACAGGATTACAACAGGAAACAACTAGCCTTCTCCAAAACTTTGCGCTGCTAACCCAGAATGTTGGGCCTACCAAGAATACTGGGCCTTCCTTTGCCTTTCCTACCATACTTAATGCACTTTTTTTTTTTTGGCAGAACCTGGGATTCAACTTGGGCCCTTGCACCTGCCAGGCAGGCACTTATTCTGCTGAGCCATCTCCCTTTCCCCAGTGTAACACACTTTTGGCTTACCATGGGTCTGTCTGGAGACTAACCACTAAAATTGGAGAGCATCGCTAGTGTTGGTCTCTCCTCTGTGCTAGTTCACCAGTAGGTGTCACTGCACAGACTTTTCTTTTTTTTTTTTGGAGAGAAAGTCCCCACTCCTTGGTGCCTCCTGTGCACAGCTAACATCCGGGACCAACACAATTTCAACTCTTCTGACCTAGTTAATTAACTTACTGACACCTATTTATTACAAACCCTGCCCTATTTATTAGAAGCTGCAGTTTTCTGGCTTGTCCATTGGAATATGAGCCCCTTGTACTTAAAATGTACTTATTTATCCTGTGACATCAGTGACCAGGACAACGACTACCTATAGTAAATACTCCATAAGTATTTGTAGAATTTTACTGAAGTAATGATATGATCAATAGCACAAGAGATCGATATAGTGACAATAACAGAAAAATGGTTAAAAATTTTAAATGATAGAAATATTTTATCAAATTATGGCTTTGTACTCGGGAAATTTAATTTACCATTCTGTCTTAGTTTCGTCATTTAAAGGGGAAAGCAAATAGAGATAGTAATATCGTGCAGAACAATGATGAAGAAATGAAATGATGTCTGTAAAATGCCCAGCACAGTTCCTGTCCTATGGTGAGCACTTGATGAGCTGTAGCTCTGGTTATTTGTGCACATACTGAAGACAGGGAAGTACAAAAGAAATGCAGAACTAACTCAGGAGGTGCCTATTGGAAAAGAAATCCGTGCATTTTTCTTATCACTAAGCTTTCAACCTACGAGCACTCATGTTCACTTCTGGTCATTTTAGTAGATTTAATGGATATTTAATCCTCTAGAAATCTACATTATAGGAAATTTAATTTTCCACTTGTATTTATTTATTTAATGTATTTGGTACAGGGTATCACTATGCAGCTCAGACTCCTAGTGATCCTCCTGTTTTCAGCCTCCCCGGAGCTGGGATTACAGGCATGCACCACCATGCCTGGACTCTGGCAGGCTCAGCATGCCCAGGGTGGCAAGGCATATGGTGCCCGGGATTGAACCCCAGTCCTGGCACTTGCCTAAGCAGGTGCTTAGTCCACTGAGCTGTCTGGCCAGCCCTAATTTTCCAATTTAAAAAACCCTGGAAATTTCCATTTCTTTAAGATAACCAAAAGATAAAGACTGCTGTCCTTTCACCATGAATATACAGAGAGATGAGAGCCTAAAAGAGCTTGCAGAAGACAAGAAAGACATATATATATATATATATATATATATATGTATATTAGATATACATTTAAATTATATGCTGTGTATAGGAAGTAGGCACAATTATCAGCAATTCCTGTGTAATTTTCAAAAACATAGTTCTGAAAGGAAGCAAGATAGATCAGAGACAATAACTGGAGGAAGGATAGAAGAGCGGGGAAAAAGGAAAGAAAAAAATTCCTTAATTGAATTCAATTCACCAATGATTTTAGGATGTGTGTTACAAAACCTCTGGTGACATTAGGCAGCTGTGGAGCTTCTTCTGAAAGGCTGACAGTGGAGTCCTCTTAGCTGTGTGACTCAGGCATAAGAATACCAAAGAGCTTCATCCCCAAATGGCATTTGTGAATTGATTTTCTACTAATAACAACTCTTGGCAGACTGCTCTAGGCCTACACATCACTGATGAAATCTCCTCATCTTATCAAAAGCTAGTTGAAACAAAGATAATGACCCAAATTGTGTTGAGGACATTCAGGTCATATGTCCCCCGAGGGGTCAGAGATAGTATAGTTGGCACCTCCAAGGTTATCAGAAAGCTGTTTACTTGGGCCACTGTGTTGCTGCTCCAACAATTGCTTTCCTTAGCATTCACTGAGGATGCCTGTTCCTCCATGTAGGAACTATCTCCTCTGTGCCTTTTGGAAAGGTCGTTATATGAACGGCTTGCTCTATCCTGCACCTCAGAACTTTTGGCTGGCTTTTTACCTTTTGTCCTGACAAAAATGTTACTAAAACCTTAAATCCTGTGATATCAGCATAAATACACTCAGTCAGAACAGAAGACAGTAGAACAAGAACACACTTCTTGAGGTGCCAGGTGACACAGTGGCCTTGGCATAGCCTCAGGTCTCCTCAAGGCTTTGCTGAGATTTCTACCACTGTGCAAGTCCAGAGATACAGGTGTTCACAGAGTACAGTTCATGGTGGAACTTGAGAAATTGCAGTTTAGTGCAGGGCGGACTTCAGCTCTCAGGGGGGGAGGGGAGAGAGAGAGAGACAGACAGTCAGACAGACAGACAGAGACAGACAGAGACAGAGACAGAGACAGAGACAGAGAGAGACAGAGACAGAGAGAGAAACAGAGAGAGAGACAGAGAGACAGAGACAGACAGAGACACACAGAGAGACACAGACAGAGAGAAACAGAGAGACAGAGAGAGAGACAGAGAGAGAGACAGAGAGACAGAGACAGACAGAGACACACAGAGAGACACAGAGAGAGAGACAGAGAGAGAGACAGAGAGACAGAGAGAGACAGAGACAGAGAGAGACAGAGACAGAGACAGAGAGACAGAGAGCAAGAGACAAAGAGAGAGAGACAGAGAGACAGAGACAGAGAGAGAGGCAGAGAGACAGTTCCCGAGGTGAAGGCAGATGGTTAAAAAAACAAGACATAGCTATCAAGAATTTGTAGGAAATTTAGTTGAGAAATGTACGATATGATCTATTTCTATATGTAACCATCCCAAAATTTCAATAAAGGCCAATCTTCCATCTTTCTGTAGTCAGAGTGATATCCCCGTCCTCCATCTGCTGGCTCCAGTGGTCTATGCTAATGTGAAGATGTGGGTAGTGCAGCTGGTCGAGACCACTTTCTGCACTGTGAGGAAGATGCAAGCAGGGCAAGAGAGGAAGTTAGGGGTGTTCTGGACTGCGTTTTGTTGCAAGAGAGCATGCCAGGAAGTAAGGTGGGGATACTCTATTTCTCTTTAGTAAAACATGTGCACTCCACATTTATGGAAACATTGCACCGCCCCCCATAAGTATATACAATTACACATCTATTAACATAAAATAAGAGATTAAAAATTAATTTTAAAGGACAAGGGGTAAGATGAACAACAAAGCTAGAGACAGAATGGGGGGAAGGAGGCGACAGGAGGACAATCAGAACTAAAGCCACGTACACTGACACGGAGGTGGGTGCATGCGGAGCTGCTTTGGGGGCTGAGCACGCCCATCTCTAGAGATGCTGCACCACCCGTGCACCGCAGCTCTTAGTAGGAAGCCAGTGAAACCTTAAGAAGAGATTCTGGGTTTCTCTTGGACTTCCAAGCCCAGAGGATAACTTTTTTTTTTTTTTTTTTTGTTACCGGGAATCGAACTCAGGAACTTGCGCTTGCCAGGCAGGTGCTGTGCCACTGAGCTATATCCCTAGCCCCTCAGGGATAAATTTTTGCTTCCCTAGCCCCTCGGGGATAAATTTTTGCTTCCCTAAGGTTCCATCTATAGAGTTTGTAGCAGTATTTATTAGCATTCAACTTTTCTTCTTCTATTGCAGACTTACGATGATCTATTTTTCCTGTTTCTGTCTTTTTATCCTTTCATGGCCTTTTACATTTACTTGATTTTATAGTAAGCCACCTCAAATGGTTTGAGGAATGGAGTGGGGTGAATAAATGTTTAACTGCTGATAAATTTTTCATGACTGAAAAAGCAAGAGGATCGAATAAGCGTCCTTTTTTGTTGATTCCAATTATCTGGAAGAGACTGAGATCCAATATATTATATGGAACAAAAGTAAAATTTAAATAAACCAGCCATAAAAAGACCAGCAACATGTAGGAGTTTGCAGAAAGTAGCAATATTATATAGCCGTTATGAACACAGGCTCTAAAGATTGATGTGTTTCCAACATACATAAGCATTTTAAGACATTAAGGTGCATTGTAAGTGGTACTACAAAGGAAATGAGGGGCGTATACAGCTTAGTCAATGCTCAATTTTAGATACTCATTAAGCAGTAAATAAGAAATTACATTGTTATTTTAACTTCAGTTTATTTGATTAGTTTTCAGGCTAAATATGTATTAAAATGTTTTTTTGTGGTTTGTGGTTTATTGCCCTTGGAAAGAGGAGCCTTTTTTTTTCTTACTTTCCTTTCCCTTAATGACTTTTGTGTGTTTAGGTTTATTTATTTGGTTTATCTCTGAGCATGCTACCGGGAGCCTTCTTCAGCTTGGCAAATCTGTTCCTTGTGAAATCCTGCCACGGAGAACCAGAGCTTTATGATGAATAATAAGTGGATTCCCATTTCCAAATTGCAGGCTCGATCCTGGTTTCCTTATCTCCCTTCCGTCATTAAGGCATCAAGTTGCCTGGAACTGCTGACCTCCCTCAGATGAATTCAGTTGATCAAGCAGCTTGCCAAATGCCAGGGGTACATTTTTCTTTATAAAATGAAGGGAAAGTTTCACAAACAAGTAGTGGCTGCTGTCTGGAGAATAAGTAGAGAAAAAGCAGGGTCAAGACATATTCTGAAAAGCATTTCAGAATCAGGGCTGTTTGCATTCTTTAAATTCATCAGAAATCACAGGTCCTGTATGCCTAATATTAACTTCACAGAATGAAAGCTAAAAACAGTGCTCTTTAGAAAGCAAACCCACTCAATGACAAGGAGCAGTAGGTGTTCTGAACCTCTCCACACTGTCTGTCTGCATCATGGTGGCCACTGCAGATGGCGTGTTTACATCCTCTGACACCCCTTTCCTTCAACAAATACTGTTTAAATTTGCCTTTATTTCCTGAATTTGTAGGGGCACTGATAGCTTTGTTACCAAGTGCTCTTGCAGATAATGCTATAAAGTTGCTGCAGCACTGGAAGAGACTGGGATATTTTGAACCTGCCCAAATCTCACTTGTTTGGGATTGGATCTGGGATGACCTGGGCAGGGGGTAAGATCTGAAGGTGACCGTTCAGGGACAGGCCCCTGTGGCTTCCTGCCTGCAGTGCCATCCTCTCACGTTTCACGCTGCTCCTAGGGGCTTTGTCCCAAGACGCATGCATGAGACACGTTCTTGTTTTTAAAGCTTTCACTTTTAAATGAAATGCAAATCTGACTCAGTTGGACCTAAAAGATTATGAATCTGGCATCTGCAGACCTCACCCCACTGTAATTATGAGAGAGGAGGCAGGTCCTGGGCCCGTGTGATGCCACTTCCACCTGCCACTGCCTCCTGTACGTGGTACATCTCCCACCCATCCCCCCACAACATCCAGTGTTGCTGGCTGACTCCTGTTCAGAATGTAATTGCTTACTTCCCCAATAAGAAGAGTGTGTGTGTGTGTGTGTGTGTGTGTGTGTGTGAGATATTCTTCTGTCATGATCATTGTCATATACCTAGCGACACGGTAAATAAAGCTAGCCCATGCAGACTTGCAAGAGCTAATCCTTACTTTCCTGAAATTCAAGAACCAGTTGTTAAAAATAACCATGACTAAAAGGCAAATTCTAAAAGGTACAAATAAATAAACAATATTAGGGCCAGCCAGATAGCTCAGTGGACTAAAGCACCTGCTTAGATGGAGCGCAGTGTCTGGGTTCAGCCCCTGGCCTGCTGTGCTGGCCCCACCCCCAGGGCATGCTGAGATGGCAATTGAGACCGGGGATGGTGACGCACACCTGTAATCCCAGATCTTGGGAGGCTGAAAACAGGAGAATCACTAAGAGTCTGATCTCCATAGTGAGACCCTGTAGACCCTGCAGACTCTGTACCAAATACATTAAAATAATAATAATCAAAATAAACTAATAAGTGTTCAGATATTATTGCTTCCTAATTATCACATTTTATTTTCTTATTTTCTTTTTTTCACATACAACAAAGAGATATTTGTTACATAATACACTTATTCTGCATTACAAACATGTGTAATTTTAAAAAGAGTTTTTAACTTTACTACCTGCTGCAGTGCCTGTGATTACATTCACTGTGTGACAACTGGCACATGTACTGAACACATGTCCCTTTTATCTCCTTTTTTCCCCTTCTCCACCTCCTGTTTCTTTTTTTCCTTTTAAAAAATATTTTAAAATTTTTTCCCATAATATTATTGAGAAACAAATGGCAATGAGACAGTTTCAAACCAAATTGGTGGGACAGTTTCAATAATTAACACATTGCATGCATTCTTCCTAGTGGTTAACTGCTGGACAAGACGCAGACATGACTCATCCACATGGCTGACACTGACGAAGGATGTACAATCTCAGGTACAGGATCTCAGGATAAATCCTGAGGGGATCTCACTGACCTTATCAGCCCCAAAAGCTACAACTCTTGTTCCATAGGTCTTGGTTTATCTTGGTCTTAACCATCCAGCAGAAAAGAATAAAAACGAAGTATAAGAAGTAAAGCCAT
>NDGM011109630.1:0-12952 GCA_002564305.1 Octomys mimax | reverse complement strand
ATTGCTCAATTGTGAAACTGTCTCTTTGATATTTGTTTCTCAATACAATAAAAAAAAAGAATGCTTCATGCCTATAATGACAATAAGTTAAAATGAATATTAGAAAACTATCTTAAAAATACCAAAATAACTAAATTAAATAACATACTTTCAAAACTCCAGAGTTAAATGAAATTAGAAAATATGTTGAGCTAACAGGAAAAAAGCCATGTAATAAAACTTGGGGGAAACATATTATAATCTCCATTAGAAAAATATAAACATGCAACAGACCTATAACCTAAACTTCTTTCTTAAAAATTACTGAAAGAAGGGGCTGGTGGGTTAGCTCAGTTGTTTAAGCGCCTTCTCTGGCAAACCCATCAGGTACAGGGGACTGTAGCTCAATCCTGAGCTCCATGTGCCTTACCAGACCTGCCCTTAAGGCAGCCTGAGCCAGCCCCCCCCCCAAAAAAAATAAAATAAAATAAATTTACTGAAAGAAAAGCTAGAGAAAGACAAAGTAGGCAATGATAAAGATTAAAGCAGAAAATAATAATACAAAAATAGAACAGAAATAAAATAGAGAAAAATTAATGAAACTAAACCCAGTTTTTAGAAGAAGAAAAAATAAAACTGATAAAGCTCTAGCAAGGCTAAGCAGGATAAAAAAATGTGAAGATATAAATTATCAACATCAGAACTGACAGCAGTGACATCACTAGTAATTTCACAGGGAATATTATGAACAATGTTATACCTATAAATGTGATAAATCTTCTGAAATGGATAGACTACTTAAAAGACACAAGATAAGAAAGCTCACTCAAAAAGAAAGAACAGTCCTAAGTCT
Source organism: Octomys mimax (assembly GCA_002564305.1). NCBI lineage: Eukaryota > Metazoa > Chordata > Mammalia > Rodentia > Octodontidae > Octomys > Octomys mimax. The sequence continues at coordinate 12,120 of NDGM011109630.1, read as the reverse complement.
ATTCTATAAATTGAATTTGTAGTTAAATACCTTACCATAAAGAAATCTCCAGGCTCAGAAGACTTTACTAGTGAATTATTCTAATCATTTAAAAACAGCCAACATTGAATCTATGCAACCTTTTTTGAAAGTTGGAGAGGTAAAAAACCTACTCAGCTCATCTTATAAAACCAGAATTACTCTCATACCAGGAACAGATAAAAATGGTACAAGAAATTTCTAGTCAAATGTCCCTCATGAACACAGATACAAAAATTCTTTTTTTTTTTGTGGAACTGGGAATTGAACTCAGGCCCTTGGCGCTTGCCAGGGAAGCGCTTATTCCACTGAGCCATGTCCCTGGCCCCAAAAATTCTTACTAAGCACTTAGTAAATATCATCCAAAAATATTCAAAGAGGTTCATGACTAAGTGGGATTAATCAATAAATACAAAACTAAGAAAGAAAATCTTAGTAAAAGGAGAAAATACTTAAACATTTGATATCGTTCTTAAGAAAAAAATCTGAAAGTAGTAAAAAAAAAAAAAAGTAAAGTTAACCTAAGAAAGATCATTAAAAACTTATTATATTTAAATTCATAATTTTTTGCTTCCACCTAAGATTTGAAACAAGGCATCTGCTTCCACTCAATACTGGACTGGAATGTTCAAGGCAATGTGATAAAGACAGATAAAGAAAGAAATACGCATACTGAAAAATAAAAATAAACACTCTTATCGACTAGACAACAGAAAGGCCTTTGAAATCTATAAGAAAGCTGCTAGAAGTCAGTTTAGTTAGGTTATGAAAAAAATTTGAAAATAAAAACATTAATTATTCCACCCAAATTGAACCTGGATTTAAGAAATAAATTCTACTTACAATAGAACTAAATAAATAGTAACCACTTAGAAATTAATGACAAAACATTGTATGTCTTATATACTAAAAACAAGTCACTGCTGGGAAAAAAATAAGTGCTAAATAAAGGGAGAGGAAAGTCATAATTATGGATTGAAAGCCTTGATATTTTAAAAATCTCACTCATCTGAAATTGATCTATAGATTTATTCAATCACATCTAAATCTTAGCATGCTTTTTTTAGGAAGTGAAAAGAAATTGAGAAGAAAATCCAAATGACCCAGGAGAACCAAAACAACTTTTAAAAGAAAGCTCAAGAATTGCAATAACTCCTATCAGAACCTATTTTAAAGGTACAGTAATCAAGATAGTGGAGTACCTTGATGAAGACAGACAAATAGATCAATGAGTAAAATAAAGTATCCAGAAATAGATATATATATATATATATATATATATATATATATATATTCAATTGATTTTCAAAATAAATACAAAATAAGTCAATGAAGAAAGTATACCCTTTTCTAATTGTGATGCCAGAAAAACTGGGTATCTTTATGCAAATTAAAGTTAGACATATACCTATAGCCTTAACTCAGAATAGATCCAAAATCTAAAAGATCTAAATTATGATAACACTACAATAAACAGGAGAAAATCTTTACCTGCAATTAGGCAAATGTTTCTTAAATAGAATATTAAAAATAAAGTTAATAAATCTAAGCAAATATAACCTAATTTCATTGAATTTTTAAAGAACTTCTATTTCTCTTCTTATATTACTAAGATGTTGAAAAGACAAACCATAAACCAGAAGAAGATATTTGCAAACAACATATATGATCAAAGACTTACATCCAAAATACATGAGGGACTCCCAAAATTCTAAAAAAACCAAACAATTCTATTAAAATGGTCAGAAAGTTTGAACAGACACTTTACCAAAGGCGATAGATGGCAAATAAGTGTAGGAAAAGATGCTCAATATTATTAATAATTACTGTGATGAAATTCAGAACCACAATGAGATACGGGCATACACTTCTCAGTCAAAACTTAAAGACTGACCATACCAATTACTGGCAAGGATGGGAAGCAAATGAAATTCACATGCTGCTGTTGGGAATGTAAAACTTAGATAACCACTTTGGAAAACAGTTTGGCAGTGTCGTTAAATGTTAAAACATAGACCTATCATATAACCCCATCATTATATTCCTAGCATTTACAGATGAGAAATGAAAATGTATGTCCATATAATCACTTGTATATGAATGTTCACAGAAGCTTTATTGGTAATATCCCAAAACTGCAGCCACACAAACATCTATCAACACATGAATAGATAAACAAATCATGATGTATCCATACAATGGTAGTACTATTTAGCAATAAAAATGAATAAACCATTGATACATACAACAACATGGATGAATCAAAATAATCATGTTGATTTAAGCCAGATAAAAATAATACTCAGTGATACCTCAGTTCAGAACCTTGTTTTTTTTTCTGTGATTTTGGAAAAGATGGCCATATTTGTGTTTCTGTGGCAAAGATAGCTGTGCTCATGTTTATCACTTGAGGAACAATTTGAAAACAAAAACAGTATTTTGCCAAATGCTTTTATTTGCAAAGCAATTGTTTGTAAACAAAAGTGTTCACAAACCAAGGTACCGCTGTATATGATTCCATTTACACAAACCCCTATTGAATGCAAACTAAACACTGACAGAAAGCCTATTCAGTAGAATCAAGATGGGAAGAATTACAAGGGCAATAAGAAAACTGCTGGAAATAATGGATATGCTGATTATTTTTATTTAGATTACGGATTCATAAGTATAGATAAGTGTACAATTTATCAAATTGTATACTTAAATGTGTGTGATTTATTGTATGTCAATTATACCTCAACATTGCTGTTTTTAAATTAATAAACACCACTCCAAGAGGCATTTAGGTAGCTTGAGTAGCCAAAGTCCTAGGCTTGCTCCTATCTACTTCATCCAGTTATTCATATTGTTCTTGTGTCTAAGAGAATGAGAAGCATACTAAGATGGTCCAAATGACAAGGAAGACAAGAAAGTACTATTTATTGGCATAATACTAAATACTATGTCAGAAGAAACAAAAGAATAATCATCATTTAAAATTTTCAAAGGAATAATGTTTTGTTCAACAATAGAGTAAAATTTTATAGATACTCACCTCTTTGGATAATCTTGTGAAGACATCCCCTCCCCTGAGAAAATCCAGTATTAAATACAGCTTCCCTTCAGTCTGAAAAGCTAATTAGAAATTGTAATGCAGTAACAGAACAATTTTGAAGGTTTAAAAAGCTTAATATATATATTTCATTGATATATATATATAATATACATACATATTATATATCTACTTAGTAGTTTATCTGTTTATTCTTAACCCTAATCCCTTGAAAATTGTTTGCCACAAATTTTGAGATATCATTTTATTTTATTTATAACTCTTTTATAGTAATTACTACATTTTGATTTATACAATTATTTTACAAGCCTGTTTCCTATATATTATAAATTTCATGAGGTTAGAAGTTGTTTTATTTCTACAGCCCACTGCTTCTAATAACACTAGTTTGCACATAATAGGTGTTACTAATTGATGTAGTGTCACACAGGAACTTGAAGGAAATCCTTCAATATACACCACTGGATAACAAAAGTGAAAGAATAATAGAAACTTCTTGTGAGTTTTTTGTAAAAATAACTGAGTAACATATATTATCAAAATTATACTGAGAATAAAATCAATAGCTACTATACTTTGAATGTAGGAAAATGACAGTGACATAGTATGGTATAAGTTGTTTTATGTATCTACTTATTGTTTGCTCCCTAGAGAAGCAAATCTCATCCATATATTAGCAAAAGAGCCATGATTCAAATTCAGAAATGTCTGACTCCAAGGCTCAAGTTTTCTTGATAAAACTTACTGCCTCTTTTTTGTTTCTTACTAATATTTCTGTCCTCTAAAGTAAGAAAAGTACTTAAATTAAATATATGACTTAATTACATGGTCTTCTTGAACAGAACCAGTAAGATTAATACGGTTATTATAAACAAGTACCCAAATGTCTTCCATAAATTACTGTAGCATTTTATAGCCTAGGATAAATGGAGATATAACCTACTTGAGAAATACTAATTTGGCAAGTAAATGGGAGACACAAGCTTGTTACCTTAGACTAGTTAATTAACTTTAGAAAAAGACAGAAATAAATCTAAAAGCTAGCTATTGAAATTTGATTCAGCATATACAGTCACATTTAATATGTTAAATAAATGTATACCAATTTTTGTTACAGTACTGTCTGAAAGGAAATCTTAATTTTCTAATTCCATAAAGAAGAGATAGACTACATACCATAATGCAATTTGACAATAAATGGATGGTTTACTTCCACTAGTATATCCCTCTCCATCTTTGTCCGAACTCTGTCTCGAACTAAAAATTGCACAAAAGTAGATTATACAATACCTTTTATAATTTCAGTAAAGAATTAATGAATAATTTACTAATCAAAAATATAAATACATGAAATATAATTTTGTAGGTGCCTAAATTCACATTCTATATATACCTATATTATAATGTCAATATTTTCAAAAAGTCAATAAATTCAGTTTATATCTAGAGATAAGTTAAAATGGCATAAATAGGTTCTTGGCTAACATGTTTTTGTATCAATATTAGCTCAAATGAGTTTATTAATTGAAATTGAACATAGTGATATTTTCATATGTAGAGGTGGCTATGCTTTCTCCATGAAATATTAATAGAGATGAAATGGAAAAACAAAAATTTTGAAAGCAAAGAGTCCTTCTTAATAAAATTAAGTCTGTATTGAATTAAATAAAATGTCATATTCTCTATCATTAAATATTTACCTAGGCACAATAAATTAAAGCATGTGTCAATATCAAACCCTAGAAGTATCACTATCTGACAAGAATTACATAATAATTGCTAATGCTATAAAGAAACCACATCTATTCACCTCATACAAGTAATGTATATCATATTTCTAAAAATGAGGGTTTTTTAAAAATTTTATTTTAAGAAATAATCTAATGTTGTACCTTTTAAAGAAGCTTTCTTTAACACCTTCATTGCATAAAGTTGCCCAGCATCAGGCCCAGTCTTCTTTCTAACAAGAAAAACCTAGTAAGAGAATTTAAAGAAAAATTCACATTTTATGTCTGTATGTATCTGTGTCTGTTTGCCTGTCTGTCTGCCCCTCTCCCTCTTTCTTTGTACCATATAACAGAATAATCTATTGAGAGAATGATCAAGCACTTATACTTTGTGGAATCTCTGTTTCCTTCTACTTGAAAATTAAACCTTTACATCAAACTTAAACTAAGAGGACCATTTCAGGCTTAAAGTTGTCACACTAATCGAGGGTAATGCTTCTCACTTTCTCTATATAGAGAAAGGTTTTTTTTGTCTGATTCCTCCAATCCATTGCATGTGTTATTTCTATAATTTAAAAACAAAATTAACTATTTAGGCCAAGTGTGGTGGCAGATTACAGGAATACCAGCACACTGGGAGATAGAAGTAGGAGGACTGCAAGTTTGCACCTATTTTAAAGCAATTTAAAGACTTAGAAGACTGTCTCAAAATATAAAAGTGAATTATTTAGAAAAATGAGATTTAAAAGTACATTGTCAAAACTGTTATAATTGTTTGTCAATGGTGGTGGATGTAACTCTCAGCACAAAGGGCTAGAATCAATTGCCAGTACCAAAAAAATTATATTATATTAAATTAAAAAATACAATAATCATTCACACAACAAACCAGCAACAGTTCATACTACACTTAGAGTAGATTAATCAAGAGACTCCATATATTGAATTAACAAAAGATAGGTTTTTGCAAAGAAAAAAAAAACCCCTAGCTTCTAAAATAAATGAGAATGAAGAAAAGATTAAGTCAAGTCCCACATTTTACTGAAAATATCTCTAACATTTCTCAAATGAATGTGCTAAAAAATTAAAAACTACTATCATATATCACTTTCTTGTCTCAAATCTAGCCTCAAATTAAACCAAATTTTCATAAACCATGTAGAACACTCAGCAAATATAGACCTCACCACAGAAGACTTCAAACAATTCATTCTACGTGGTAATTTTTTTGGATTTAAACTTGGAAAACATATTCCTAAAAGCATAGGAGTTTATCCTGATGAAAATGGTAAGCATTTCAGCAAGCATCAAATTTAATATATCTGATTATCTACTCTTATTACCTTATATGATGGAACATTAAAAAATAAAACTAATACTACCAGTGCTAAATAAGGATTTTTTAATCACAAAATATATGATTGACTATGGTTTAGATATAATATACATACAAACTGAATTATCATGGTGGCTTAAATTCATATAATATCTATACTAAGTTACAGAATTTAGAATGCCAGATGCATATTTACCCATCTATTTTTCTTGTTTTTGTTTATAAACTAGCCAAATGGCACTAATCTTAAGTACCAGGGTCAAAATTTTAACTGACCTTTCCTGAGATTAAGTTAATCCAGGTAGCCAGTTTCTTTTTTAAAATTAAAATTCTGTGAAAATGAAGTATAAAAGGCATTATCTTGAGTTATGGCCTTACCACAATCAAGATAACTATTTTCATCAGTCACTTCCAGGAAAGTAGTTCTCAATCTTTTCAGGCTCAAGAATTTTTTAAAAACTTAAAAAAATATTAGAGACTCTAATATGTGGGTTATATCTATTGACATATTGTTCTGTTTGTATGAGTTATATCTATAGATATTTAGTGAATTATAGATTGGTACAGAAAACACATGTATTAATTTGCTAAAAACAAACCTGTTACATATGAACATAAATATTTTATAAAGATAACTATATTTTCACAACTCAAAAAGTTAATGAAAAGAATGACAGTGATTGACATTTTTGCAAACTGCTACAATCCAATTTAACAAAAGAGATAGACGGATTCTCATATCTGCCTCCATAATTTGCCAGTTGTAATTAAGTTGTTTTCCTTGAAGTACAGGTAGAAACATCCGGGGCTTATAAGACATAATTTGTAAAATGAAAAATATTTTCATGGGATTTTTCGCATAATAGTGACTACTTTGATGACACACCAGAATTTGACACATGGCTGTTTGTTAAAGGTCCCTAGAATTGGGAGGCTCGGAAACCATATCATTTAACTACCTTCATTGGGTTACACAAAAAACTTCAGCAGTGTAACTTGCAATTCTAATAGATTTTTCACTTGTGCCTGATTTAACTGTATTATACACTGGGCAAGATATAAATTATTTTGATTATATTGCTCTTTCAAATTATGATCCAGCAATCTTACCAGAAAAATCATTCAAGTATTAAGCTATTAAAGTATTAAGCTCATGGTGACACAAAACTTTCTAACATTCCAAAGTTTGCTTGTAATTTCTAATTATATCATTGACAAAAATACTGCAGTTTATTTTTTCTGTTAACAGGCTCACTTATTTTATATTTGAAAAAGCATGCACTAAATACCCAAATTTTTATGACCAATTTGAAAAAGCATGCACTAAATACCCAAATTTTTATGACCAATTTTGTGTCTCTAGTGTCTCCAGGAAAAAAGTTGATCCATGAAAAAAATGCTGACTATGTAAAAAAAAAAACTCCACAGGTTTCTGACTTTAGATAGTCATTTAATTATAGGTGCAGCTAAAGGGCCTTATGAGAATGGAGGGAGGCGGAGCCGGGGAGATGGCTCAGTGGAATAAGCACTTCCCTGGCAAGCGCAAGGGCCTGAGTTCAATCCCCGGTTCTGAAAAAAAAAAAAAAAAAAAAAGAATAGAGGGAGGGAAGGGAACAAGAAATAAATGTGTTCAAGATGTGTTATGTACATGTACCAATATCAAATAAAGAACATATTCATCATGTATTACAAAATATATTAATAAAATGTTAAAGAACATTAAAAAGAAGCATATTTAAGGATCGAGATTTAACAAATTAAATAAATATTAATGTTTCATCAATAAAATTCTTGGGGGCTGGGAAGATAGCTCAGTAGAATAAGCGCTTGCCTGGGAAGTGCAAGGTCCTGCGTTCAATCCCCGGTACCGCAAAAAAATAAATAAATAAATAAATAAAATAAAATTCTTAAGTTCACATGTGACACAGTAGAAGATACAATGGTTACTGTTAGTAGTTGGAGTAATTACCTTTCCAGTAGTTGCACAAACAATATCTCAGACTTATTACAAAATTAATTTAATGCAAGGATTCCCTGAAAAAGTCTTGGGAATGTTTGAGGATATGCAGGCCACACTTTGTGAATAACATTTCTGAAACATAGACCTTAGCAAATGTTCAAAGAACAGAATATACATGTTGAGAAGAGGCCATTGATATGGAGAGAAATAGTACAGATTTTTTGAAAGACATTGTTGCATAAAGTGGCCATTTTTTCCTAAATCTTCCTATTATCCCAATATGTCATCTAATAGAATCTACTGCTCCCAGTATAGAGAGACAAACATTTATGTGTACATTACCTAAACCACCTTAGTGAAATAGGGCAGTCATAAAAGAGTAAAGATTCCATGGTTTCTCTAGTGTGAGACCCAAAATATAAATAATTTAAAAAGCAAATAAAAGAGCCATGTTAATAATGTGGAGGTAAACAGCTGGGCATGGTGGCACACACATGTAGTCTTAGGACTTTAGAAACTGAGGCAGGAGGACTGCTGGGAGTTAGAAGCCAGCCTGGGTAACATAGTGAGTTCTAGCCCATACTAAATTACAAAGCAAGACCGTCTAGAAAAATAAAAGAAACAGGAAGGCAGACTTTGTAGAGATTGAAAAGAGAGGTGAGGAAGCAGGGAGAGAAGTTGGGGGCAGAGCAGAGAAAACAAAAATGAGTAAGATGTGACAATTATATATATCAAATCCCCAAGAAGAAAGTAATCACTATGGCTTATAAATATATTACTAATAAACAATTCTTAAAGTTTAAAAAGTCATCTCTCTCTGTCTTTTTCCTCCAATCAACAACTAATATAGTTGCATGGATTGAAACCACTACATCTAAAATAAAATCTATCCTAACAGGACAGAATTCTTCTCAGCTACACTTATCCAATTAGAGGAATCTATCCAGTATGAAAATGAGTAAGGAAGCCAGGGAGATAGTGATAGCTCAGTAGAATAAGTGCTTGCCTGGCAAGCTCAAAGTCCTAGGTTCAATCATTGGAATGGCAAAAAAAAAAAAATCTGTAAGGAGTTACTTCATTATTTTACCCTTAACTCCGTGGAGTTTTATATTTTCCATTACAAATTGCTCAATAAGTACTTGTTCAGCTGAACTGGAAGATCACATATTTTTAAATGCTGGTTACAGAGAAACAACTAACAACAAGAAAACTTAAAAGTATAAACATACATTTTTTAAACTATAATTTGATAGTTGTTCAAATGTTGAAGAGAAAAAGATCTCAATGATTACAAAATACATTTTAAAACCTAGAGTTAAGGCTTACTCTTGTGAAAATTAAAATATGCTTCTTTACAGTTTGTGAATATGTGTTTTTGTATACATATAATCTGGAAATATAACATACAATAATTTTAGTCTATCAATTAAAAAAATGGTTTATGTCAAAGACCAAATCTAAAAAATGAGCATCTGAGATGAATAAACACTTCTTAAATGAAGAAATACAACTGAAAAAAAGAAAAAATGTCAAAAATCATCAGTCATTCAAGAAAGACAAATAACAGCACTGAGATGCCATCTCACCCCAGAAAGAATGGCGACCATCAAGAAATCAAAGGGCTGGAGGGGCTGGAGGGGCTGGAGGGGCTGGAGGGAGAAAGGAACATTTCTCCACTGCTGGTGGGAGGATAGACTGGTATAACCACTGTGGAAATCAATGTGGTGATTTATCAAAAATTTGGATTAGAAGTCGCATTTGACCCAGGTATTCTCCTTCTGGGTATCTTCCCAGAAGAAGTGAAAACATCATACCACAGCAACATATGTGCATCCATGTTTATATCAGCACAATTTGTCATAGCTAGATCTCAGAAACCCAAATGTCCATTAACTGAGGAACAGATAAAAATGTTGAGTTAATTTTATACAATGGAGTGCTATTCAGTTACAAAGAATAAACTTGACATTTTCATAGGTAAATGGATATAACTAGAGACCATATGCATAAGTGGTATAAATCAGACTCACATATGTAAATATCACTTGGTCTCCCAAGTGTAAAAAAGAGACTAAATAAGATCCACAATGTACAACAGATTTTGTGAATGGGAAATAAATGGCTCAAAAAGAAAGAACAACTGAGATACGGGAAGGAGAAAAGAAGGGTAAAGAAAAAATAATATATATAAATATATATAATAGCTAAGATAATTTTAGTACTAATTTGTATTAGTTCATTGAAAAGAATCGCTTATACTTATTTATTATTACAATATTTGATCCATTTTGCATACCTATATCTTATAATCTGAGCACCTATTTTGAAGATAAATATGCAATATATTAATCATCATTAACTTCCTTCTATCTTATTTTGTAATTCTATATCACTGCTTTTCCTTTTCTCTTAAATGATTTTTAAAAAGGTTAGGAAAATATACTAACATATTAAAGGGTCTGAAAAGTCTATAGTAAAAATAATTGTTAAAACTTTCATTTAACCTATTTTGAAAATGATGTGCTAGAAAAAATAGAAAGAGTCCTAAATAATCTTTTAATTTCATTTCTTAAATTATAATTGATAAAAGGATGGAAAATTAAACTACAAAAAACAAGAGTGATTCCTGTGTATAAAGTTCTTGAATAAATATACAAACAGAAAAAAAATTTAAAAATTTAAAAATGGTTTATATGTTATAGTCTGCCTTAAAATAATGTAAGTTATTAGGTTAGGTGTCCCATCTTTTAATTCATATATTAGTGATTAATTGCATTGTACTTAGTATACTTAGTAATCAATTGTACAATCATATTTCATGAGAATAATGCTTGTTTTTAAGGTAAAATTTTAATGATATTTAGTAGCATAAAAAGGTTATAAAGACATTACATATCATAAAATTTTTAGCTACAAAAATCCCACTTTGCATTTTAATAATGGAACATTTGCAGAAAAATTTAAATAAGACACTGCAGCCGAAAAGTTCCTGGAATCGCTCCTACACTTACATGATTCACAGCTTTGGTCAAATTGCTGAACAAGTTCAGCACATAAAAAGTCACTCCCACACAATGCCTACACAAATGATGTAATACTCATAAGCAAGTCTATCCACATTTAAAGAGAAAAATAAAGGCCACCTCCTTATTATTTCTTTGGCTGATAAACTGCTGAATGTTCACAACTCCCAATTTTACTAAAAGAAATTTTTAAAATGTTTCAATAATATCATTGCTGTACAAGTTCCCACATAGAAAAGCTGAATGTTCCTTGAATTTAAGGATGACTTGACAGCATGTTATATTTAATGTAAGGATGTTAATGAAAGAAAGTTCAATATATCATACAGTATTTTCTTTATGAAGATCCATGAAATGTATCTGATTTTGGAATTGAGGAATTTAGCTGGAAATAAATAAGTACAGATATGAATAAATACATATGTGAAATCAGACAATTTTAATGGCTTTGTCTAACTGAAATAAAAAATACTTAAGCATTTATACAATTCGGCATACAAAAGTAATTTACCTTTGTTTTAAATTAACATAAATTTGCCATCAAGTATAAAATAGTTAAAAGAATTTTATACTTTCAGATACATTAAAATAATGGTGTGTAGAATACATATGTGTATTCCACAGGTTAGTCTTAAAGCCACCTACTGCCTCCCACCAACTTATTAACTGTGGTTCTAATTTTTCTCTCCTTGGCGTACTGTTCAATTTCTATTTCCTTGTCTGTATATAACAACTTGCAGCAATTTATAGCCAACCCATAATCTAGATAAGTCTTTTTATGTCCTAAAAATGCCTTCATATGTTTCACATGTAATATTCTATACTATGCAGATATCAATCTATTTCAAAATGATGTCTATTTTATATTTATAAATACTACTCACACAACTGCTTTGTACATATGGAATGTTCAATAAAAGTCTTTCTTTTAAAATGTTCCAGACAGGGCTGGCGAGATGGCTCAGTGGTCTAAAGCACCTACTTGGAACAAGCTGAACTAA
>NDGM011109624.1:0-10296 GCA_002564305.1 Octomys mimax | reverse complement strand
CAGCCCCAAAGAGTCGGGACGGGGGCGCGAACCGGCGACCTAGCGCTCTCGAGCCCGGCGCGGAAACCGCCGCGCCAGGTCGCCGCCTCAAAGGATAATTTGAATTTAGCTCACAGTTACAGGCGATTCAGTACATGGCAATTTGAGCCATGGCAGGAGCATCTTGACAGTAGAGCATAAAAGAGCAAAGCTTTGTAGATTATGGTAGCTAGGAGGACAACAAAAGTCAGCACTCAAGCACAATAAGCAAGGGAATGCATACCAAAGGTTAAACCTCCAGGATACATTCTGATGTACTCAAAAGTGTACTCTACCAATATCCTGAGTACTTCTCAGTCCAAACAAATATACACAGGTAGCTAAACCATACAATTCTACCCCTTGTCAACTTGACACCCAGATTAATCTCCTTGAACTATACTTAATGTTGAAATGAAAATAGCAAATTTGGCTTGACATATGAAAGCTATCTTGCATATGACCGGAAATGCAACTATCTGCCTCCCAAAGTTTCAACAGGTCTAAAACTGCAGTCAAATTTTCTTATGAGATATAAGCAACTTTTAGCTGTGAATCTCTATAAAAAGAAATTTTAAAACACAAGGTATAATACTCTAGTTTCTCTTCAGATCATATAAATCTTTCACCTTTTAAAACACAAGGCACATTACTCCAAGGTATAATGGCAAAGATGAGTAGTCCTGTTCCAAAACAGAAGAATGGGAAAGTAAGAAATATGGGCAAAGTGAGATGGAAGTCTAATGTGGGAAACATTAAGTCCTGTAGCTCCATTTCCAGCACTTGCAATATGCTTGTGAGATGCAAGTTTCAAAAGGCTTGGATGACTTCCAACCATGTTACCTTGCTGGTTACAACCCATATGGTGCTGTCTTGGGTTGGCTTCATTCATACCCTAGAGCTTCCCATATTCGTAGCATCTCCAACACCCTGCGGTCTCCACTGCACATTTAGCTGCATCGCAACAGCTTTATGCACTGCCTTTTGAGTTATTTGCCTTCAGGCCTCCCTTTGAATTCTGGATTGGACCTTCCCTGACCCCACAACTTTTGTAATCCACATGCCAGTAAAATAAGCATCAGATGGATGATGCCATGATCTGCTGGTAGGTTGAACAGTAGCTGCTCGCCCTTGGGATCTGCAGCAGCACCCCTCAGTGCCTAGACAACTGAGTATATAGAAATGAGTCTTGAGAAGCAATTCTGCAGGGTTCTCTTCTTGAGTCAATGTCCCAAGGGGTTGCTCCTCAAATGAAGTTTGCATTCTTGCACCTTTGAGCATGTGATGAGTCTTGATGATGTCTGAGATACCTTCAAGACATCCCTTTTATTGTACTTGCATGAAGTACTTGGTTTCTTTTTAATGGCGCTAATCTCTTCCATGGCTACACTTCCAATGACCTCAATGTTCCATATGTTTCTTTTTGATCTAAAATTTAAACTTTTCAAATGTTCTGCACTGCTCTTTCACCCAATTCTCAGTGTACATCTGGATAAAGCACCTAGCAGTATTCATGCCATAGTCTGGATGTAGGGCTCCTTTGACATTTCACCCACCGGATCATCTAGTCCACTGGCTTTAATCTCAGTCACCCAGAAAGTCTTAGGACATGGGCAAAATGTAGAAATGTTTTTTCTGCCAGAGTACAGCATATATAACCTATAGTTCAAATGTGAATGAAGTCCTTATTCCCAACAAATCCTGCTTTTTCTGTTTACTTTCCTAATAACATTCTGGTCTTCTGAGTTCTGAAAGCATGCACCCATCATATTATGCTTTCAGCATTGTTAATGTTCTCCAGCCTGCATCTTCAAAAACATTTCATACTACTGCAAAGCTCTTCCAAAGCCCTCTGTACCACATGGTATAGTTGTAGCAACAATTCCACTACTTTGGTGCCAATTTTTGACATTAGCCTTTTCATTTCTGGAACACAATATTTGATACCGACATCTTTAGCTTGTGGTGTCCAAGGATTTATTACACGGTTAGTAGGATATAAGGCAAAAATATCATGGTGAAAGGGTGTGGTCGAGGAAAGCTGCTGATGTCATAGTGGCCTATAGGCAGAAGGGGTAACAGCACTAAAAAGACCTCGTGAGGAGCCACGTGTAGTTCTTGCCTTCAGGACCCTCTCAGACTCATCTAAGAGTGTGTTAGTCCAATCCCCTGGGAAGTCCCTAGCTAATCATGTTGACACACTCAAGCTCAAATGACACAGTAAGTTTCTTCAAGATAGCATTACATTGTTTCTCATGTCTAAAGTTTAGATTTATAAGTTTCACCCACTTATACTTGAAATTATTACTAATAGGAAAGGACTTATTTTGTTAATTTTTTGATTGTTCTGTGTATTCTTTGTTTCTTATATGACCTTGTGTTTTCATCTTTGCAGTATAATGATATTGTATATTGATATGATTTGATTATCTTTTCTCTTTGTTCATCTATTCTAATGACAGGTTTTATTTTCTCTTTTTTCATATTTTCTCTTATTCTTATTGGGAAAGTAACGGTCTTAAATTCCAGGTACAAGATTCCTTTCAATATTTCTAATCTGGTCATTGTAACAAATTGCCTCATTTGTTGACTGTTTTGGAAAGATTATTTCACTTTCTTTGTTTTTAAATTTTTAATAATTAATTAATTAATTAATTTTTATGTATTTGGTACAGGATCTCACTACGCAGCTCACACTCATAGCCATCCTCCCATTTTTCAGCCTCCCCATCTCTGGGATTACAGGCGTGTTGTCACCATACCTGGACTCAGTTCCTGGCTCAGCACACCCCGGAGGCAGGGATGAGATGACTTTCACTTTCACTGTTGAATGATACCTTTTCTGGGTTTGGTGTTCTTGGTTGGAAGTTAGCTTTTTTCCTTTTCTAATATTATCCCCAGGGACTTGAAAAATATATATATATATATAATAAATATATAATAAAAAATATATATATCTTAGTTTGCAGTTAAACTTCACTGAGAAATCTCAGAAATATTAAATTTGGATGCCCTCATGTGTGATCTGCTACTTGTGTTTTGCTGTTTTTACAGTTCTCTCCTTGTTATGGACTTTAGGTTGTTTAACTATAACATGCCTTTAAGAGGATCTTTTATGTGAAATAGCTGGCTCTAAGGCAGGTAGCACACATCACAGAGGAGAAATGGCCCAGGCAGGAGGCAGAAAGTAGCAGAAGCCTCCTCATTTTTACGCCGTCCAGGTAACAAGCCTTTCTGGAGGTGTCACCCACACTGAAAATGAGTCATTCTGTTACTCACGCCCAGAACCTTGATAAGCCTATTAGTGGACTATTTTAGTACAGCACAACCCTAACCCCAGTACTATACCCTTAGATCCAGCCACCTTGAAAAAGCCCCACCTGTGAGCTAACGAGGCTTTAGGAGGACATCTAGATACAAGTGGTGATACCACTATGTTGCTCATCCTGGGCTTCAACTTGTCATCCTCTTGACTCAGCCTCCCAGTGCTCTGGGGCCAAAAACTTCCACTGCCATATCTGGCTATTTACAGTGATTTGATTTATAAGTCTTGACTTAATTGCAGAAAAGTGATGTGTAGTCAGTAAAAACCACACTCTCGATTTTAATCTTTTTCTAGGCTGTCAGTATTTCAATGCTTTCTTGAATTTTACAACTGTAGGGTAAAGTATGTGTTCATAGCATATTTAGAAAAGCAATACTGAACTATATTGTATGGTGGATTTTTAAGCATTAAAAGAACTTTTTTTTTTTTTTTTTGTGGTACTGGGGATTGAACTTAGGACCCTGCGCTTGCCAGGCAAGCACTTATACTGAGCTATCTCCCCGACCCTGTATTAAAAGAATTTTTGACTTGAATTATTTTCACCTTATGATGGGTTGTTGAGATTTTACCTATTTTTATATGAATTTAAATTTAAAGTAAGACCACAAGATAGTCTCATCCTGATATTTGTTGCTAGCTATGATTATGACCTGGATAAAAAGTCTTAGAACTACTTACTGGTGGACAAGTTCTTGGGTATTGGAAAGCATTAACATATACTAAAATTTTTTTCCTATGACCTGTTTAGATTTTTGTAAATTTCTTTCAAGAAATCCATTTATTTAGAAAGATATTAAGATGTAGTGAGTTCTAGTACATTTGAATGTAACACTTGTTTTAAACTTTGTATCTGTTAAAAATAATGTTCACGGGCCAGGGAGATGGCTCAGTGGAATAAGTGCTTCCCTGGCAAGCGCAAGGGTCTGAGTTCAATCCCCGATTCAAAAATAATAATAATAATAGTAATAATGTTTATAAGTTTTTTAACTTGAAACCTTTTACTATGATTTATATTTATATTTTCTAAAATATATTCATTATTGTCTTTTACTTTCTATATCTTTTTGTTATACTTACAATTTTTCTTCAGTCCCAAAGTTTTAAGTTAGTGATTCTATATTTTATTTTGGCTTTTATGTTTTTTCCTTTCCTTTTCGACTTCTTGAAGTACTTCTACATTACTTTTTACACATCAATCTTTCCTTCTTTCCATTAAACCTTCAAATTTGTTATTTGTCCACTTCTTATGTGGGTCGTTATTAATGTCCAGCTATCGTAATGTGTCTTCCTATTACAATTGCACTCTTAGGTGAATCTTTAACGCTCTTTTGTCTTTTCTTAATCCCTCTTAGAAAAAGTGCACGGCTTGCTGCCAGAATTCAGCTAAATTTATTTAAAGATTAAAAAGAAAAAAAAAATAATGCCACATTGCTAGGGAAGATTTGTAGGGAAGATTTGTTGGATTAAGAGAAAACTGAATATAGATATCATTTTAATCAGATACAGGATAAAACAACTATTATATATACAATACAAAAATGCACCAAAAAGTACTGATTGTAAGATTTTCCATTTAGTTAAATGCATAAATTGAAGTTATTATTACTTTTATTTTATGTCTATATTCATTACTTTATAATTACAGTCTCAGTTTTGTCTAGGCCTCAAGTATACAAAAATGAAAATTCTGTAGTCTCAAATATATACCAAACTAGTAAGGGAACGTATGTAATATTTTAATTAAACTGGTAAGGAGAAAAATAGCAAATATTTTAATTAAAATAATTAATATATTGGGAAGAAGTAAAAGACAACAAGATGTCTGAGGTAACAAAACTCTAATTTAGTCAAAGAGAGTCAGGGTCTCACTATGTAGATTGGACTCATAGTGATCTGCCAGTGTTGAGCCTCCCACATGCTCAGATTACAGACACGTGCCAACATGCCCAATCTCAAGCGCTGTCTCAGCATGCCTCCGATGCAGAGCTGGCATGGCACTCTGAGGATTGAACCCTGGCTGCTGCACTCTGCCAAAGCAGGTGCGTTAGTCTTATGAGCTATCTGGCCAGCCCTAGAATATCTTTTTAGCAATCTTTGTAGGGTTGGTTTGATGGCCATGAATTTCTTCAGTTGTTTTTTGTCATGGAAATATCTTACTTCTCTATTAAATTTGATAAACAATAGGGCTGGTAAGATAGTGCAGTGGACTAAGTGCCTGCATAGGCAAGCACAGGGATGGATTGGTTGAGCCGGCCACCGAGACTGGGCATGGGGGCACATGCCTGTAATGCCAGTGCTGGGAAGGCTGAAAACAGAAGGACCATCATGAGTCCAAGCCACATAGTGAGACCCTGTGTCAAATAAATAGATAAATAAATAAATTTGATAAATAGTTTTTCAGCATACATCACTCTGAATTAGAAGTTGTTTTCTTTCAAGATGTGAAATATTTCATCCTAAGCTCTTTTTACTGGATGGTTTCTGTTGAGAAATCTGTGATTCTGATGGGTGATCTGCTTTTTCTAATAGCTTTTAATTTTCTGTTCTTTTGCTGAATTTCTTGTATCTTGATTATTATATATCTGGGTGTAGATTTGTTTTGATTATGGCTAATTGGAGTTCTATCTGCCTCATTTAATTGTATGTCAGATTCTTTTCCTATGTTTGGGAAATTTTCTACTACTGCTTCTGCAAATAGTCTTTTCATGTCATTTGTATTAACTCCAGCCATTTTGTTGATACTGATTAGTCTTATATTTTTTTTTTTTTTGCACCATCTTGTAGATGTTGAATTGTTATTTCCTGGTTCCTTTTAAGAGATCTTTCATGATTACCAGCTGAAATGCTGTCTTCAAGGTCTGAAAGTCTGTCTTGAGTTTTGTTCAAGCAATTTTGCTAGTTTTCAATCAAATTTTTAATTCCTGGATATCTATTTGTAACTGTTTCATTCATTCTAATTCTTCCATATATTGTTCATTCAATGTTTCCATCACTTTTCTATTCTCCTATTTTTAAATCTGTATCTCTCCTAGAAATAGTGAGAGATTCTTTCATGATTGTTGTCATTTCTTTATACAAATTAGATATTTCTGATCTGATTTCTCTATAGTCTGATGAGCTTGCTTCTTTACTTCAATTGCTATTATTTCAGAAATAAATTTCAGGTGTGAGACTTCCAAGTTCATCTATGTTATTGTGTCCTGGATTTGTTTTGTGTAGACTGGTCATCTGAGATTACCTTTTGCTACTTCATTTTGAAAAATTTTAAGCCTCTTATATTCACTTGGGCTCAGCAGAGATGGTAGTTGGTGGGTCATATGTTGGCAAGGCTCCTGAGATAGTGGGGGTTGAGGTTGGCTCATCAATGCTCCCACTGCTTGGGGTTCAGTGTGGCTTCCATGATGGTGAAGCAGGCAGACCTACAGCTCAGCAAGGCTCTTCTAATAATGGAGGAGCTGGCTGATGGATGCTCTGCAAGGCTCCCTCAGCAGTGGGGGTCAGGATCATGCTCATCACGTCTTCTGAGATGGTTGGAGAATGGGTCACAGCTCAGCAAGTCTCCCTTGACAGTGGGGTTGTGGTTTGAGATAGGGCTCACAAAGGCCCCTTAGTTGTCTGGGGCTCAGCTTGCCTTCCACAACCCTGAGCAGGTTTGAACCACACATTACCAAGGCTCCTGCAGTGATGGGGTGGCAGCCTAAAGCTCTGCAAGGCTCTTGCAATGATGGGTGGCAGTGTAGAACTCATTAATGCTCTCACAATGGCCCCTGTTCAGTGAGGTTTCCACAATAGTGGGGTTAGCTGGCAAGGCTGACCAGGGCCCCATAGCAGTCCAGGGCTCAACCTACCTTCGATGATGGTATGTGAGACTATTTTATGTCCTTTAGAAATTTGGTTGAAACAGTTGGCTTTTGGAAGATGCATTTGCACTTCAATTGTGAAGCTTATAACAGATTACTTAATACTCAAAAGTGAATGCTTCAGAGCTATGTGTCATTTACCATTCTAAAGTAAAGTCACTGACTCTGTATGGACTGCAGCCCTACTTTAATTCTCCTGTTTTATTGCTATGTATATACGTTGTGATGTTCCCTTAAACTTCCTAAGGTACCAAGCCTTGGGAAATTTGTACATTTTGTCTTAGAAAATTTATTTTTATCCTATGACATCAGGACTTTAGATGTCTTTCAGGAGAATTATTTGTTTTGTGTTCTATTAAAAGGGTCCCAGGCTAATTATGTATAACCTGTGTTTCTATGAACCTTGGGGGGGTGGTAAATTACAATTTAGTAGATTGTTTGGATGACTATATTTTCAGGAAATCCATAAACTCTTAAAAATACTAAATATGGTTTGCTTATAATGTATATTTTCCTGAGATATTTTTCATAAAATTTTCAAAGGAAGAAACTTCACCCTCACCTCAGACCAAAATATAAACTAATTTAAAAATCATTTATCTCACCAATAGAATAATTCCAGCTGCTAACAATGCAGGGAAAGAGTAGCAAATGATAATCCTTACCCATGTAGTTTTATAACTGCAAACTTCTTAGGATGCCAATCATTCATTTCCTTTATATTTTGTTTAATAATTATTTATGAAATTACTGCCTCACATAGTCTTAAAAATGGAAAATATACATATTATTTTACAACAGACAAAACAGAATATTATGGTGAAAAGAATGGGTTAAAAACATGATTTTATTTTATTTTCTAAGTTATTGGGTGATGATCTGAATCTAAAATACCAAAAGAAGTGGGTAAGAACTACTTTTGTGTCTGTTGTATCTTATTACGTAGAAGTAGTTGTATGTCAATGCAATCCATTGAAATATATTTATCTTTTTGTGTGCTTCAATAAGCCAAAAGTAGTATCTAAGGCATCACTATTTCACTTATCAAGATATTTTGCTAATTATTAATTTCAAATTAATTTTCTTCATTTGATCAATAAAGAAAACAATCTTACCCAAATGAAAATTGTTTTTCTACTCTGTTGAGGATTTGCAATGTACACTCTCATTATTTGGACAAAGTAGCATGTCAGCCTCAACTTCCTAGTAAAGAACTATGATTGTAACCAGAGAAGATATTTTTTAAACATCTATCATATTTTTATCTCTGGTTTTTATAACTTTTATAATAACTTATAGTTTCCTTTACATTCTCTTAAAGTATAAATTTCGGTTGACTAGGCCAGGAAATCTTATTTAGAATTTGAAATATGTGGACTAGAATAACTGTTAGAGGATAGTCAGTAATAATAAAGGTAATAAGTAAAATAGACTCTGCTCTGAACTTTCAACAGTAAAATCATTAAAAATGCCAATTCTCTTTTCTAAAAAGTCAGAAATGAGTCTCCTGTTCTTTTTGACAGTCAAATTACTTTGCTGAGAAATACCCAAACAAGCCCCCTTCCAGCCTGTTTCTTTAGATAGTGCTCAGTCCCAAACTGCAAGATTTAGTATGGTCCATGCCTCTGCCATTATTGAATTAATTGCATTCTGACTGGATATTGGCACTAGGTGCAACAATGTCTCATCCTCACTATTCTGTCACTGGTGTTGACCTAGTCACTCCTGGGGCAACTGAAATTGACTCGTTTAGATTCATGTTCAAAAATTCAACTCTTACAGAATAGGGGTAGTTTTGCAGAAATGTATCCTTTTGCCTCAGGGTTTCTTGGGATTTCAAATTTTGTTTATTGTCTGGTCGTTTTCCTTCTTTGTATACTTCTACTTTAGCTCTGTGCAATGTTATAAGAAAGAAATATTAATGGTATTATATTCAACACATAGAAACTGATACAATCTATATTCAGTCAGCCAAGAATGTTTAAACAAGCTTCTGATCTAAATGTACTCTTCAGTCAGAATGAATGCTTTGCCTACCAGATTTGTATGGGGAGAGATAATAGGCGAGTTTTTCTTAGCACTGGTTGAGAACAAGTTACACTGAAAGCAAGAGGTGGTGGCACATGCCTGTAACCTTATCCCTTTGGGAAGGTACAGCAAGACTCCACACTAGCAACCTGATTCAAAGTAGCAAATAAGAAAAAGGCCAAGAATGTAGCTCACTGTAAAAAGCCCTGGGTTCAAGTCCTGGTATGAATAGTACCAAAAACACATGGGGCTTAAAGCACACTTTCTACATTTGTGTAATCATTGCCAAGAAATGGTGGTTCTGGGTTTTATAAACATAGAACCACTGACTTACTACTTTTGATGATCTTAGATTAGTCCTGACTTGCCCACACAGATGCACAGTTTTGCTTTTTAGAGTGCAATCAGTCCATTCTGTCACTTCCTATGTCAGTGGTCTCACAGCCTTTTAGGATAGTCCATTTAGGGTCCTGTAAAACATTAATTTTTGTTAATTGACTCTGGTGTAAAAACTTGAACTTAATTATCATAAGTCATAAGTATTTGTCATTTTGAGTAGTTGTTGTCAGTAAAATATAAAAAGTCAATTACTCTAATTTACTGGCTGAAAAGTGATGGTATCCACCTTATAAATGTAAAGTGCTACTTTTGTATTCTTAATTATTGGAAGTTGCATTTAAAAAGTGCTGGTCTAGGCACAGCGATATTGCTTTTGTAACGCCTTATTGATTTAAATATTCTTGAAGTGTAAAATTAGATTTAAGCCGCCCAAAACTAAATATTATGGATGATTTTAAGGAAATTACTTCTAGTTAAGACAAAAGAAAATTATAAGTTCCTTTCAATTTGATTTCATGCAACAAAAATTTATGGAGAGAAAAGTGTAGGGCACATAGATTGAATCTTTTGTTGTGAAAGTATTTTTGCTTTGTGAAAGTTTAAAATTATAAAGTTAACAATATGATTTTTCTTTTTTTTCAGAATTTTATTGATAAACAAAAACAATTACACAGTTTCAAATCAAATCGCTAGGACAGATTCAATAATTAACACTCTGCATACATT
>NDGM011109621.1:0-13880 GCA_002564305.1 Octomys mimax | reverse complement strand
GAAGCTGTTGATTCATTGCTTTCAGCTGTGTGATTCCCAATTTGTTCTGTGCTAGTATCCTCTTCACTTATTATGGGTGTGCTTGTGGTCTGAGATTGCATTTTGCTCCTTCTCATTGTCATTTTTATTGCCCTGTCTTCTGCCCTTTGTTGTAGAGCTTTGGTGCAGTTATAACATTAGCACCTACTGAAATTCAGGTTCAGATCTACAAAGTTTAAGTTTATCCAGTTGTTCCTGGCTTGGGTCTAGCTGTTGCGTTCAGCTCCTTCCTGCTGCAGCCCTTGGGAGTAAACCTGTTGTGCCCCTCTGTTGTACCCCTGGCCTAGGGGGCACAGGGGAATGCAGAAGCTCTCCCACACACTAGCCAGGCCTGGGCTTGGTCTGGATCTGGGGGTCCTGAGAGCATTGCAGAAGTTCTCACTCAGTGGGCTTGGGGGCAGGGCCTCCAGAGGGCACAGCAGAGGGTCTCATGCAACATGCCTGGGTTTTGGTCCCAAGAGGTCCCACAGGCACAGGGAAGCCCTTTTTCTTTTGGTTTTCTTTTCTTTCTTTCTTTTTCTTTTCTTTTTTTTTTTTTTTTTTTTTTTTTTTGAGATAAAGTGTCCCTCTATAGTAGACTGATCTTGAACTCACTTATGTAACCCAGGCTGGCCTTGAACTCATAGCAGTCCTCCTCCCTCAGCTTCCCAGGTGCTGGGATTACAAACATGCACCACCAAAACTGGAAATACATAGTTTACTTTTTTCTTTTTGGTTTTTTTGAGACAGGGTCTCACTTTGGAGTTCATGCTGGCCTTGAACTCACCATGTAATTCAAAGGCTGGCCTCAAACACGTGGTGATCCTCAGCCTCCCAAGTATGGATGATGTTTATTTTTAATTTTTTTTAAAGACAATGAGCATCTTTGGTTGTAGGATATTTTTACTTATGTGAGAACACCAATGGGAAAGTATGTGCAGTTTTCTGCATTTAGTTGTATATGTACACACAATTGGCCAGACAATACCCATGCCCATTGGCTGTTTTCTTACTAGTGACAGGAATAAATTATTAATAGGGTTAGACAAGTATGGAAATATTATGACAAATTTGACCATGGTCAAGTTCATTTCTTAGGGGCATGCCCCGTAGCTCAGTTCTTTAAGTGGCTGCTTCAACAAAGCAGTCAGGCTCAGGTTGCTGTGGTTCGATCCCCACAACTCAAGCCAGCCAAATTCATTTTTTTTTTCTGGTCCAGACAAAAATGAAGTTCGAAAAATAACAAAAGGGGAAAATTTTCCCTTCTCTATTCCAGAAGAAAGTAAATTCCAGAAACAATGATAAAATATTTAGAATGATATCTGGTTTTTGGGTTAGATTATATGTGATTCAAAAGTGCAAGATTTTTTAATTGTATCTAGCATTCTCTCTGAAGTATACAGATAATAAATCGTAAATACTCTAGAGATTTCTATTCTTGGTTCTTTCTAAAAAGTTGTGAGATTTTTTAAATTTCCTAATAGTTCCTTATAGTTTGTGTCTAGTTTTCCCCCAAAGCCTCATGCAGTCAAGGGTGGACCTCTAGACTTTGTGGTTAATTCATGATCCAAGACTAGGTTTATGGGTCTGAGTACTGCTAGGATTATGCATGTGAGTGCTACACCCAGCCTGGGGCAGATAGCCTGAATGAAACATAAGAGAGACAGAGAGACAGACTTGCTCTCTGTAGCCATTGTTGCTGCCACTCCGTTTTACTCTCTGTTCTTTGCCTCCACCATAAATGGTTGCTGTCTGTCATGCGNCTCTCTGCCTTGGACCCAGCTGAGTATGGACTGAAACCCCTAGTAACTGTGAGCTAAATAAACCTTTCCTTTCTTCATTTTGGGTGTCTGTATTTGTCCCAGCAATGAAAGAAGAGTAACTAAGACCCAGTTGTATCTAGGCATATAAATTAAAATAATAGTTCTTGACCTATTTCCTTCTCCAGTATACTGAGGGGTTTGAACACTTCCGTCACTGATTCAGAGTCATGTGACAAGTTTGTATCTGAGGTAGAAATTGTGAAAAAAAAATACCCTAGGCTTGACCTTTGAGAGTTATTAAAACAGGTAAAATTCAACATACCTAAGCCATGTAGTTTTCCAGTAATTCACACATCAAAATATATTTTATTCTTTTGAATTTCTCCATCACTGTTTCCTTATTAATATTATTGTCCCAACATTTTCTGTGCCCCTAAGTGAGGTAAATAACTAGATATAATTGTTCTATTTTTAAAATAAGTATGTTGGAAGATATTAATCTTTTAGTGTTTGGGCCATATTTGGAAAATATGGTTTAATAACAGAAGCTATTCATTTGCGCAGTATAAATAATAATTCTTTCTAGGATCCTATATGATCATTGTTGCTTACCATGATGGGGCAGCAGGTAAGCTTAACTATTTAAGAAGAAGGTGGAAATAATTTGGGACACCGTGACTCCTTAGGATGCTTCACTAAAGTGAAATCTGAGTGCTGTCTGAGCCATTTTTCAAGGCAGGAATTTTACTTTTTCACACAGCTAATAAGTTGGACAAATTGGCTCAGCTAACAAAACTTTCCAAAGTCCAATGTACAAACTAGAATGCCAGTTTACTAATTTACAAGCAGAAGACAAACCCTTCCAGTGACAGAAATATTTATGTCTACATCACTGCACCTCTGTTTTGTGTCAGGGTAAGCATGAAATTGAATTTCAGAAAGTCAGGTAATTGTTTGGAAAGCATAAAATCAAAGTAAAGAGAAAAGGATCAGAGACAGAGACAGAGGCATTATCCAGGCTGTAATGCAGCCGATGTAATGTCCTGCCCGAGCAGTAGCCTGCTGAAGAGTCTTCTCATTAGATGCCCATATTTAGAGTCATTCTCTTGGAGAGTACAGACCCCACAGTGTGTTCTGTCTGTTTGACCTTCCCTTTTGCTATATTTCATTGTAACTATCTCTACCTGTTTACAGTTTTGGCCAGGCAAGTTATTTAACTGATGAGTTTTCAGTGTGCTAAATTATCATCACATTTTATGATGTCTCCCAGACACTATACACAGGTCATTTTAAAAGCAGATTTAAGAACTGTCTCCACTCTTTCATAATAAATATGTGTCTGAAGCCCCTATGTTTGTAATTTTTTATTACTAGTATTTGAGATATTTGATATAATTGATTACTCCTTTCTTAACACATTTCTTCTCTTCTGAGGAAGTTATTTTGCAGAGTTAGTGGTCCTTTGTTACTGTAGTAGCTGGGCTGGAAAATATGATATTGTCATCCCGTACACAAAGAAGTTAGAGAAGGTTTTGTTGATTGTATTAATCAGCTTGTGTTGTGGGTACAAAATATCTGACATATACAACTTAATGAAAAGTTTATTTTGGCTCTTAGTAGCATAGATCTCAGTCCATGATTGGCTGGCTCCAATGCAAAAACAGGACCATAGAAGGGAATGATAGAAGAAAGTTGCTCATCTCACAGTAGCCAGGAAACAGAGAGAGTTGGAAAGAGCCAGAGAGAGGGAAAAGAAATCAAGGACAAGAACATATCTTTCCAGGTTGTGCTCACAAGGTCCTACTTCCTCCAATCAGGACCCATCTCTTTACAGTGCCTTCAGCTATGAAGTCGCAATGGACGAATCCACAGATATGTTTAGTGCCCCCACGATCCAATCACCTTCCCTTCCTCTGAACACATGAGCCTTTTCGGAGACATTTTTGATACAAATCATATCAGGCTTCATACTACAAGAAAGGTAGGAGAAAGTGATCAGTGTAGACTACCTTCCTGGCTTATCAAGACTATTTCAAGTCATCATCATAGTCACGTGAACCTGCATCCCAACAATAAGACAGTTGGGAATTTGGATGACTACAACTGAGAGTTTCCAAATAGTAATCTGTTTTCCAAAGACACAGAAATTATTGTTATACAATATATTTTTTTATGTATTTTTTATATAGTGTAATAAGTTTCCATTTTTATTGCAGGGTCATTTGAAGGTGTTATAAGTACACTTTTGATACAATCCGGCACCTTTTCTTATCTGAAAGTGACAGTGTTTTATCTTTTTTCTGCAATAGGCAGAAACTAAGGAGAAGCAGTTTGTAGTTCAAGAAATTTGGTACAAAATTTCAAAATTCCTGCTGAAAAGTCTTCTCATTAGATGCCATATTTAGAGTCATTCTCTTGAAAAATACAAACCCCATAGTGTGTTCTGCACGAATACTAGTATAGAACAAGTACCGTGTCCTAAAGATGTTTCTTATATTCTCTATACTATCACAATATTTTCTGCAAGTTTCAGAGTTTATTCATTATGAGATTCCCATTAACTAAACTTTAAGGACAGAGTTTTTTTTTCTCGTAAGGCTGTCTTTCCCCTTTTGTGGGAATAGTAGTTCTAAAAATGTTCTCTAAATTCAACTTATCATCTGCATTTTTAATTAAAGGGCAGAAGGATGATCATGAACTCTGCATGTTGCAGCAGTGTTTGCTAGAGAGACTGAGACGTGCCTAGAGGTACACTTACTGACGAATTCACTCTGAGACTGGACTCTGCTTACTCTCTCTAGGATGTCATCACAATGGCAAGACCTATTAATTAATTTTGCTTTGTTTTATTTGTATGGGAAAGTTTCCATAATATACATTTAAAAACATCTGGAACTTTACATTTATGGAGAAAACTCTGTTAAGTTTCCAAATAATTTTGCCACAGGAATAGAAGTAATGATGTGGAAATAAATACAAAGTTTAAGTTTCCAGGAATAGAAAGAAAAAAAGGTAAAGCATAACTTAATGTCAGTATGCCCACTGGCTATAAGTAAAACCACATCCATTTGTAGAAGTTAATTTAATGTCCATACCCAAAGACTAGTGAGGACCAACTTGGCTCAGTGCAGAGCAGGCAGTGATTGATATTAATAAATTGGCTAAAGTAAATTGAGAGTCTGTCCTAGTCTTACATGACTTCTATCAAGGCTCACAGGTGGCCTGCAGTTGGGGTCGGTCTCCAGGCCAATGGGTGGGACCAAGACCAGCAGGGGGTCTGTGGAGTCCTGGCACTTCAAGGTGGGCTGGCAGCACAGCTAGGGACTTTAGACTCGCTCAGTTTCTCTTCCCAGTTCAGAAGCTGAACTGGCAGATACATGGGTTACTCATTAACCACGCCCATTTCTTTGTGCTCTTCACCAGATGCTCTGTTCCTCAAACTCACAGGCCCTACCAGCACCAACAGTTCACTCCCATCACTTCCTGAAGACCGCCAGCACCTCCCAATTAAACTGTGCCCTAATAAATACTGGACACACTGGCACCGAGTGGATGTAGTCCTTTTTGGCTCTGACCATCCCAGCTCCTCTTGTAACTAAAACATATGTTGTCTGTATTTCATTCATCAAACACTGAGCAGGAGATCAGTGGTCCTAGGCCAGAGCCCCAATAAAAGACAATAATAGGCACATGAAAAATGTTTTTCCTACATAGGTAAGTGACTAGGTTAGACATGGCCTTCTAGTCCAGTAAGATATCGAGTGTCCATTGTATAGAGAATCCAGAGAAACTACACCTTAAAGTCATTTCTGTTCTGTAATACTTGATTCAGTTCACATCCATAATTAACCTTAGTATCATACCAACCTGTGGTAATCACTAAGAGCTGTAAATTTCCCATTTACTTAACATGTATTTCATATTGTCTCACATTCAATCTATGAAAAAGTGGTGGGTAAAAGATCCCAGCTGATTTTTCTGTAACTGAATGAGCATTAGTAGTTGGAAATCTTCCAAACTGAGCCTGACTCAAGTGGTAATACTTAAAATCAATTAAGAGATTAATTTCATGTTATAAGCCTCTTGAAATAATCTGTCCTGAGAAAAAGTAACTTGATGAAATGTAAATCAATGTTCTTTGAGATTACTTTTTTCTTCTTTTTTCAGGATACAGAATAAAAGACAGACTGATAAAATCTCAATAGCTAGAGTTTCTGTGTGGGTACTTCATGTGCAGTCTTGCCCTTTAAGGCTGTGCTCAAATTGTTTCCCTTTACCCTAAATACTTTTGCTAGTGCTTTCTCCTGCTTCTTAGTTCTTAACCCATCTAGTTGATACTAGAGCCACAGACACTTAAAGCTAAAATGGGCATTTTCTAAAAAAAACCTGAATCAAAAATATACAATAAAATATAAACAGCTTGTATATGTTTATTAGGTAATTAGTCATGGAGCTAAATCAAAACTTCATGTTTCTTGATAGCTAGTTTAGTGATTTTAATTCAAGAGATATCAAGTCTCCATTGCACTTAGAGGAAATATACAATATTTTCATAAACATCATTTCAGAATGTACAATAACTGTGCCTCACTTTCCATTTCAATAGAAAAGGAAATAGTGAAATATCAAATGTTATTGAAATAAAAGACCTATGTTTTTGTATAATTTAAAATTGATAACCATTTTGTTATGTCTTTGCTGTAATTATTGATAAAATTCTTTACTTTTATTTTTTGAAATTAGAGTTTTATTGGAAATTAAAAGGAAAATAACTCCTAGGTTTCCAGGAGGGGACCCAAGAGAGTAATCCTGACAAAATCCTTAAAAATGCCAACATAGGCATGTTTGCCTGCTATTAGGAGCTGTTACTCTAATGAATGTTTTGTTTTCTACTATTTTTAGTCTTTTATTTATTTCTTTATTTGGTACAAGGTCTCGCTAGGCAGCTTGGACTCATAATGATCCCCCTATCTCAGCCTCCCCAGGGCTGGAATTACAGGCATATGCCACAATGCCTCGTTTCAGTGCCCAGGGCCAGCACAGCATGGCATGCAGGACCAGGGATCAAACCTGGGTCCTTGCACTTGCCAGGCAGACATTTAGACTGCTGAGCTGTCTCCCCAGCCCCTTTAATGATTGTTTTAAATATCATTTGTTAACTATTATTTAACCAACTAAAAATCTACCTACCTGAATTACATTTATTCCCTTTTATATCTTCTTCTTGAGTAATGAAATCAGATTGTTTTGAAATGATTAGAAAGAAAATTTAACTTACTACAAGGGTGTGCTTTGCCCTGACTTTTGTGATATCTAAACCAAATAAAGACTGACATGCCAAACTCTGAGGGGGGGAAAAAGGAATCTTA
This sequence comes from Octomys mimax, assembly GCA_002564305.1. NCBI lineage: Eukaryota > Metazoa > Chordata > Mammalia > Rodentia > Octodontidae > Octomys > Octomys mimax. The sequence goes on along the minus strand of NDGM011109621.1, from coordinate 6,730 downwards.
TTTTTAGGTTTATTCTTTTTTGAAACTGTACAAGTTACAGTAAAATAACCTTCATTTGAATTGTTACCCTCAGTTGTACCCCCTCACTTCAAGAATAAATATATTTTACTTAAAGATGTGTGAAAATTTGGAGTAGAATCTCAGTAAATATTTCTGTTCTCTTTTTTTCGCGGAACCGGGGATTGAACTCAGGCCCTTGCGTTTGCCAAGGAAGCGCTTATCCCACTGAGCCATCTCCCCGGCCCCATATTTCTGTTCTCTTTAAGAAAATCAAGAATTCATTGCTGATTAGTATTTTTAAATTTTCACTGGCAATTAACAGGAGATATTCAAAATGCTTTATGGTGGAGGGTGTGGTAAATAGAATCCCCATACATCTCCCAATCAGTGGATCTAGCAAAGGTGGCAGAGTGGATAATGTTCCTCTCCTTGCCTGATTCCTGATGAGCAAGAGCTGAATGAAGGGCAGGACAAAGCCTCTTCTGAGCTCCTCCATTTCAGGCAAGTTGCTCAGATGAATATCTAGGGCTCTGTCTCAACTGTTACCTACTCTCAAGTGGCAGCAGCTTGTCTTTCAAAGTTTTAAGCACCTTAGATTTTCTGATGCATGTTTTAAAGTATTACCAAAGATGAAAGAGATCTCATTGTGTAAGACCTACTCCAAAAACTTTAAGTTTGTTCTTAAATCACTTTCAGAGAAATCTACAATCCAGGAATGAATCTTTTAATTTCAGCCTTCCTATTGTGGTTACTGGAACAAGGTACTTTCCTGATAATCAAATAGAAAACCTTTTATTCCTGGAGTTTCCTGTTGGCAGCCTACTTTTCTGAGTGATATATTAACATTGGCTAGTTATGTAATACGTTGGATTTTATTGCCAATTCTTTGTTTAAAAAGGGCGTGAGAGGATTTGGCCAACAAGAATACGAAGTCAAAGTTAAGTGTGAAGTTGTCTTACCATCTGTCATGTGAATAAGCCTGGAGTCATAAGCAAATATATTAAATATTTAAATGTTTATATCTACTCACATAAGCTAGCTACAAAATAATTATTTTCTCCTAACCTGCCTCACATATGATTTGGGGAAGTTTTCTTCTTCCTTCCAAGAAAAACAAATCCTCATAGTTGTATACAAAGGTTAATGAACAGATGAGAGAGGTCGTTTTAGTGATTGCAGGGCAGAAGGATGGCTCTGGATACACATGTATAGCATATTTAAGTTCTAATACATACAGAAAGTCGAATGCTTCAGCATTATGTCAGCCTGTTAAGCTTTTGGCTCTGGCTGTGTTCTCTGTTTAACTTTGTACTTCATTGTTCTGTGTAATATTCCAAGATCTGTTTAGAATAAATCCTTCCAAATCTTATATAGAAAAACATCTATAATCTGTGCTGGTTTATGTATATTATTTAGAGACTATGTTCTAAATAACACATTGCCTGATTTTAATAATTCTAATCAGGATCTCTTAAGTTAATATCTAACCTGTCTCTGTAAGACAGAGTTTCTCAACCAAAATGCACTATTGACATTTTGGGCTGTAATATTCTTCTTTGGCAAGAAGCAGGGGAGACTTGCCCATGCATTGTGGAATATTTAGCACTGCCCTTGATTGCTACTCACTAGCTATCAGTCGGCCCCAAGCTCTAGTACTAACTGCCAAAAATGATTCCAAACATTGTCAAACATTTCCTAGGGAGCAAAACTATCTCTGTGGGCTAATGCTTTAAGACAACATAGACTGTTGGGGGAAAGGCATTAGAAATTATCCAATTTTTATATTCTCATTTTTCATATGGCTGTAATTTACTTAAGATTTCATGGTTCCTTATTCAGAGACTGGAATTACGTTTTCCTAACTTCTGGCTTTCCTAACTTTTGCCCTACAATAGCATCCTTGGTTTAAGTTTAAGACGCTCTGACCCATGACATATTTATGGGCTTACCTATGGACCTCAGTTCTGTTATAGTACCTAGACAACCATTTGGTAATCTACTCCATACTATGCACACAAAATCTGTAGTTCTCCCTAAATATTTACCTGTACATGTTGTGTTGGGTTGTTATTCTCATAGTGTATCATCTCTGAGAATAAACTAAGACATTTAGTGTCATCTCTCTAAAACTTCTCTTTTGTGTTCCCAAGACTCTTACCTAGCCCAGTGTGTCCAGATAAGTATTATCTAAGACATTGGGCAAAGGAAAATCCAATATTATCTATTAAAATCCACCTTTCTGCCTGTACACTAAGTCGGATGTTCCTTGGAATACGATTTTACAATGGAACAAAGCAAGCAAAAGTTGTCACTACTATGTAAAATAATCTGTAAAACCTCCTCCCTACCATAACTGAGTGAAGAATAGAGCACTATAGGGTATTATAATCCACATGGCTGCCACTGGACACTGAGTACTTTCTGCCAAATTTGTGTCCAACTCATCACCAATGAACCTCCCAAGAAGTACTGTTGTTAAGTATACAACCTGCACCTTGGTTAACTTGCTGAGTGGTGGTGCGATGGAATACACATCCCTATGGATTTTGTTGTGTAGCATTGTTGTTGGGTATACATTCCTGGTGGAATTTTGCCAAGCAGTGCCGTTAAAGAGTACCATGATCTTTGTGGTCTTTCCAAGTAATACTGTTAAACTCTGATTAATTTCTTGTGGATCCTTTTTGTTAGGATCGATTAACTCACTCTCCTTTCCTATTAGTACATGCTAGTAAGACTAAATAAATCTTATTTCTTACAAGCCATCTTCATACATTTTCTTTGGTCTCTCTTAGCAACATAATCCTCTTCCCAACACACCGGAGCTATGGACAAAACAAAACAACCTTGAGATGACAATTCATCTAAAAATAGTTAACTAGGAAATGTTTTTAGGAAAAATTGTCAGCTAAGTGAAGGGATGCTCATTGTCAGCAATGCCAGGCAAATTTCCAAGCAAGCAATGTTAGCAGAGTCCCACAAGACAGCCCTGGACATGACACAAATCATATCTCAGAATTGTTCAATTTAGTTGCAAGAGAAAAGAAATGGAAAATTTGTATTTTGATTCCCATCAGTCATTGTTGAAGGTATTGTTGAATGTGGACTTTCTTAACCTCCATGCTATGAACATTTCGAGGGGTAGCTCTTTGTAATAGTACTCCAAGCTGTGTATTGAAGAGTATCTAGTGGCATCACTGCCCCCTACAAGCTCAATGACAGTTGTATGCCAATTCCTTTTCCCTACCCACTTATGATAACCAAAATTATCTGTCATTTTGACTACTAGGAGGTTGAGATGCCCCCTCATTAAGAACAATGGTTTAAGTGTTGCCCTTGAGGAGGTGTAACTTCTCAGAAACTTCAGGCTACCAGGCAAAGTATTCTTTCACAGCCTGAGAACAGCTCTGGTAGACATAGACATTGGTTGTGGAGCAAAATCATACAAGGATCGAATTGCATTAAAAGATTAGTGAATCCCAGTAGATAGGGGTAGAGCCCTGACATCATCTGCTGTCTGTATATTAATTTATTACATGTCTCCTTTTCAGGACCAGGTATATAGCTCAGTGGTAGAGCGTTGGCTTAATATACATGAGGCCTAGGGTTTGATCCCTACAAATACATACATACATATGGACATACATGCATAATACATACATACTACATACATTCTTTTCAGCCATATGAGCAAAAGAGAGCTATCTGATTTGAAAATAGGACTTTTACTGTATAAACAGGGCTTTCACTTTCTTATATTGCATAATCAGCACTACTGAGTGGACCTGAACAAATCACCTGTTGCCATTCAATGCCAAAATACTTCTTCTCTAGGGCTGTTAATTTTTTTTTGTTCAGAAATCAAAAGGGTTTTGTATAAGGAAGGGTTCAAATGGAAAGAAGTAATGGCAGTAAAGATAAATCCTAGGAGTACAATCCACTGAACAAATAAGCTTACAGGTTACAGGAATGAGAAAAAAGAGTTAATGATGGCTTCAAAGTTTTTAACTTATGTTACTGGGTACACAATGAAGTGAGGAAGTGCTGGGAGAAGTGCTATATGAGGGGGGACAAGATAGAGACTTCTGTTTTTATTATATGTGATTTGAAATGTGAGACATTAAAAAAGACTCAAGAAGGTAACTGGGTGTATGGGTTAGAAAGTCAAAGTGGACTAAGCTAGTGAAATGGTTTGAATAAGGATTTTGTGCTGCAAGCTTAGGCTCCAGGGTGGCAATACAGACAGGCCTTAGGACCTTCAAGAAGTGTGGGCCATGGATTAGTGACTCTGCCAGGTGCCACACTGAGTGTAGACTCTAATACTTTTGAATTCACTCAATTTAAAAAAAAAAGAAATTTTAATATAAACTATTTTAGGGAAAGGGGAACCTATCTTAGGTTTCAAGGAGAATTTTCCAATTGGACAATGATTTCTAGACGGAGGTATGCTTTTTGCTGATCTCTGCTTTAGTGTATTTCCCAATCATGTTAATTAGAGAGGCTACTGCATATTCAAGCTAAGGCCTTTTCTTTCTGGGCCACGTGTCCCTGCTGTTTAACCCTTTGTATACTTCCGCCCATTCTGTGTTCTTCTTACAGAACCTGAGATTTGTAATAGTGAAATCTTTTGGCATTGTAACCGAAGGTCAGCCAGTCCACAACAGTATGGTGGCCTTGCTTTAGGTAGTAGCATAGGAGAGCAGAGTTGGATAGATTTTATTTCCACAGTCATTAAACTTTCTGACTATAATTTTACAAACTACACTACACTACTCTAGCTAATTGGACACAAATGTCCTCAGAGTATTTTATTTTATTTAAAGCATCTGTTTAATTCAATCTTTAATGATTTTGCAAAGGGCATATGAGTATTTTAATAGAGCCTGACCTGACCTGAATTTATATGTTTTTAGCTTTAGTTTTTAATATTTTGTAACAAATAAACTTTTTTAAATACAAGGGGGAAAAGTGTGGGCGATGGTGTATTGCTAGGTCTTTAAAAAGGATGAAAGCATTCATCATGGGAATATATTCTTGCTCTCTTGGAAAGTCCTACCACAGCAGGTTGTTTTTTAAAGAGTGAGCCTGGTCTTTGCCCTGTCTCCTATTTCCTTGCTCACACATGTGTCCCTTCTCTGCTGTGCTGTGATGCAGCCAGTGGGGCCCTCAACAGAATGGAGACACCATGTTGTTTGGGCCTCTATTTGTGAACTGAATAAACTTCTGTATTTCATAAGTTACCTTAGCCTCAGGTTGTATTTTGTTATAGCAACAGAAAATAGACTGAAACAGCATCTTGCCAATGTAATTTTTCCATTATTTTCCACGTGTAACTATGTGATGATTCCAGCTTCCACCTCCAACTTTTCTCAGTTTCTGAGAGTTTCTATTACTTCTTCTCATTTTTCAACTTCCTCCCAAAACGTTTTTTTATAATTATTCCCTTCTCTTCACCTTTTAAAACAAACTTGATTTTTAATAGCTGTATCTATTCAGGCTTCTGCTTGCCTAATTTCAACTTACTGCTCTTGTTGGAAGTCTTGGTGCTTCTGTGAAGGAGACTGACTACCTCTGGCCTGTGTACTTTATTTCACATCACTATCTCTGTATCAACTTCCAGCTTCCAAGTACATTTCTGACACTGTTTTTCTGGAACATTCCCAAGAGCTGTACTCACACAAAGATTTCCGTCAGGAGGTTGAGTTAACTGAAGCAGTATGTGGTGGTGGAATGAGCAGCTGTGACTTGGCTGATAGGATCATGCTGTTGCTCAGAGCTTACCATCCTTTGCTTGGAGGCCTACTCCTTTGGCAGAAACCAAAAGGTTTTCCCTGGAATTTGTCTATTCCATGGATGTCTGCATAGGGTTTTTCATTTTCAGATGGCTTTCATCTATAATTTTTCCAGTAAGGCATTTTGCTTGAATTATGTATCAGACTCTACTTGTTACAATATTAATTATTTAAAGATCTAAATAAACCATTCTTGTTTATCATTTTAGTCTATTGGCTTTTATCTTTCATATAATTTTTAAAAAATTTCTCCCTATAGTAGGCATTTTCCTAGTGTGTTCTGCTGCCCAGAACCCCATGTTCCTATGTTTGATAAGTTTTGTTGTGAAACATAATGTAAAATGCCACATAATTTGTATTCAAGCTTTTCTTACAGTTGGCCTTTGCATGTGGTCTGAATTTGAGCATTGAGCTATATCCACATAGATTCTGAGGACCAGGAGGACCAGGAATATATAGCTCAGAGGCACAGTGTCTGCCTGGCAAGTGCAAAGTTCTGAGTTCTGTTCCTAGCACACCCCCTAAATGGACCAGGGGCTGTGGATAATCTCAGCGACATTTACCTCCCAGAAACATTATGTAGTGTTAGAGTCCAATGAAGGTAGTATAATAAGATGTATCTAGTGTGTTTTTATTTCATTAGCAACATTTGATAGGTTCTGGCCCTGGTATGAATTGCTGAGTTATTATTGTGGTCATCTAATATGGCTGAAGCCCCTAAAACAACAGCTTATGTTTCCAGAGACCACCTCTCCTCTTGTTCTCCAACCCAGTCCAGTGTGCAGTTTCCTTTCACCCTTCCTGCTGCCTCAGAGAGACCTCAATCAGCTTCTCAGGTATTTCTTTTTTTTTTTTTTAATTTTAACATTTATTTATTCAGTGTGTGTGTGTGTGTGTGTGGCCAGCTCAGCTCACCAGGGGGCGGGGCTGGCTGGCATGTG
>NDGM011109595.1:0-23465 GCA_002564305.1 Octomys mimax | reverse complement strand
TATTGATACAGTGTATTTTTCAATTTTTATATTATTAAATAAAAACATGATTCATGGTAATCAAAAAAAAAAAAAGAAGTTATGCTATGTGTACTTAGGTGCTACTTTCTTTTAATTTATACTGCTTTTGGTTTATAGAATCCCTTAGTTTTTGTCCTTAAGGAGGTAGACACTTTGATGTGGATTAAAACGCATTACTTCATTTAAGGAATGTAACCCAGGGGGTATGAGAAAGAAAAAAAGAAATAAGGCCAAAAGAAGTGCAAAACATATAGTGGAGCAATTTATAACACCGGCTGCTTCATTAAGCTGCCGAGAGACACAGTGACTTACTCGGTGGTTGCTTTCACCTCTAGAATGCAGAAGTTTCTACCAAGGTTGCGGAAAGGTGCCCCACTTAGGAGTGAGACAGAGGAGACAGCTCCAATACACACAGAGCAGGAAGTCAGTGGTCTTGCGATGCCACATACTCTGCTCATGCCACCTCACTATAACCTTTCACTAATCCTCTCTCAACGTGATTAGAAGGGTCCAGTTGTGGCAGTGAAAGACACCAAGATCTCTTAACGCTGAGGTAGAAATCTTTCTAAATGGGTTTTGTATAACAGCAAGTAACTTATAAGTAAAATCTATAAATTAGAAGAGTAAATTAGCAAAAAAAAAAAAAAAAAAAAAGGGGGGGGGGAAGCCACCAAACCAATAAGCTTTGTTTTCCTTTCACATAAGGAAAACAAAACCACAAGCTGACTGAATAAACATTTCCTCTGGGACTGATTTGTTTAATGTCTCACAGTAGACAACCCCCACACCCACCCCACAACTACACCCTGCTGAGTTGCTGAGTACTCTCCAGGGCCAGCACCTTGTACCTTCAGACAGCTTTATGCCAGTTGTTCTCCTCCAGACTTGGCCCCTGTAGTTAAATTGCAAGGAAATTTACAACATTTCATTCCTCCTCTCATGTGGTGAGAGGGAAAGGGAGCGAGTTTTGCAATCCTTTTTTAAAGGACGGTTTAAACTCTTCCAAGACTTAATGCTTTTATTAGACACTTTATGGAAAATTTTGAAGAGGTACAATAAATTCCATTAAAATGGAACTTAAATTGAAAGGAATTCCTTCCTCCCTAAAGGAGTGCCATAATATTCATTTGAGTCTCATATCAATTAGACTCTGAGTCACTCTTTTTAAGAGGTGGTTTCGTTAAGTATCTTATTTGCCCTTAATTTAATATCCTAACAATAGGCTGTTGAGCTTAGTAATTGCTACCTTGTCGAGAAATCTCGGAATCTTCCAAGTCTTTTACAACAAGCAGAGCTGAAGGTTTGAACACTATTGTATCTACTTTTCTTTGATTCTCAGGGTTCATAGTATTGAAGGTTTTAGTAGTTAGCAAGAACACACTGTATTTGAAGTTTATATGAGTATGAAGGCATTTCAGGGTGATACTCATGATAAGACCTATGTAAAAATTTTAATTAATTGTAAAAGCACAAAGGAACTAAATGTTGGAAGGTTGAAATTTCACCATACCACAGGGACCGGGGTTCAATCCTTGGTGTGGTGCTGGCTCCATCCCCCAGGGCACTGAGACAGCAATTGAGACTGGGTGTGGGGCGCTCACCTATAATCCCAGCACTTGGGAGACTGAAAAGAGGAGGATCACTATGAGTCCCATCTGTGTCGTGAGACCCTGTAGACCCTGTACTAAATACTTTTTTAAAAAATTTCACCATAATCTCGAGAAAAACTATACACTATACCTGACTTACGGAAGGAGGTGATTTTTATGTAAGCAGTAGGTTGGTACCAAATGTGACACGAATTAAGATAAAATCAAGGAAGACTCGAAATTTGTAATTGTACCCAGTGAGGATTGGCTTGTGGCTCTTACAGTATCTTCAGCACTAAGACTAGTGGCGAAAAAAAAAAATTTAAAAAATGTGAGGAGCTCTGTAAGTAAAGTATTATAAAGGGACTAAATGTGAATACATATCAAGGAAAGGGAAGAAAGCGTTCCAGTGAATAATATTAAAATTAACGTATGGCCTTCTAAGAAGCACTGAATGCACAGTAGACTTCCACCCCTGCTTATGGATGACAGTGTGACAAAGCCAGAGAGAGTGGAGAGAGGGTAGAGGGTAGAGGGCAGAGACGGAGAGAAAGAGAGTGACAGAAAGAGAGCAAATGAGCAAGTGAGAGAGAGAGATGAGACAGAGAGACAGAGACAGAGGAGATAAAGGAGAGAGGAGGAGAAGGGGTAGGAAAAGGTAAGGAGATATGGGGACAGGAGGAAGGAGAGGGAAGAGAGAGGCAGAGCCCACACAACACAATAGACATGAAACATAGGTGTATTCCAGGTATCAAAAAGATAATATTACACACTTTATAAACAGAAATAGGAGCATGGTACTAGATAAATCTTAAAATCAGTGTACTGTTTGAAAAGAGAAATTCTATGGATAATTGCAATAACATGGATAAATCTTAAAATCAGTGCACTGTGTGAAATTAGCCAGCAACAAAAGAGTATAAATGGTGGCATTTGCATGAAATTTTAAGAAGGGAAATAAAACCTATAATGAAAGAAGGCATATCATTGGAGGCCTATGGCTCATAGTTGGGGAGAGGCTGTGGTACTAATTATAAAGGGACATGAGGAGATTTGGGAGACTAATAGAAAATTAATACATAGTATAATGGTTACAAAATAATATATATTTTTTAAAATTCACTTAACTTTACATTTCAAATAGGTGTGTTATTTTATTGTATGAAATTATAACTAATAAAATGGGTTTTTAATGGAATACTTTCTTTAGAGTACTGTACTCACATTTCAAATACAGAAGGTACAAAATATGGGTACAGTCATACTAGTTGTGTTTTACATGGATTTTTCAGTGAAAAGTTTACTGAATGTTTTTAATACCTTCAATGTAGATTCATTACTCATACATTTTACATATGTAGAAACTGGGGAGAGAGGTATAACAACTTTCCTGAGATTTTTGGCTGGTAGTTGGTGGAAAGATTCAACTCAGGTAGGCCATCCTTAGTCTTCAGTTTGCATTATGATACTATCATTGGTCAAGTGAACAAAACTTAAACCTGCCCTAAAGGGCATCCCTGTTCCCAGCCCTTCATCTTGTCTGTACACACAGAACCATGTCCCACCCTAATGACATGAAGTGCCAGTCACAGTACTGACATGGGAGTGGGTACAGTGTCAATAAAAACCTCAAGAATCCACTGTGCAGAAGCCATCATGCTTTTGTTTCTGATATCTAGGTTTTAAATAAAGGAACAATCTGAGTCCAATGCTTTGTTTTATTTCTTCTGTAATAATAGGTGAAAATATGAAGGAAATAACTCACATCATGCACTACGCACAATGCCCTACTTTAATTACTGCAACATTTAATTTTATATGGTAAAGCCAATTCTAGATGAAGGTTTTGAAAACTAAATAAGTAGCTGAAGTCAAGCATTAGTGAGAGGCAGAGCTCAGAATCAAAACCAACTGTCTGACTGTAATCACAAATCTGTAAAGAGTTATCGCTTCAAAGTGATTCACTTTTGAGCCAAGAATGACCCAATATGGAGCAACTGTAGGAGAATCACAGGATAGGAAAAGGCCACTAGATGATTAAGCCTAGTATTTATTGCTTCTGTTTTCCTACTTCAAAGAGCAATCTCTGAAGTAATTATAAATATTTTTGTTTAGATAAATTTTAGCTCAGAGGATTAAATCACCTGCAAGCAGGCACAGGGGCCAGGTATTCAATCCCTGGGCCTGCCATGATGGCCCTTTCCCCACCCCCAGGGTGTGCTGAGAAGGCAATTGAGACTGGGCATGTGGAGCGCAACTGTAATCCCAGCTCTTGGGAGGCTATAAACAGGTGGATCACTACGAGCCTGATCTAGTAGTGAGATCTTGAACACTACTAGACCCTTCCCTAAAATACAAAAAAAGAAAAAGAAAAAGAAAATGCTATGACTAAGTACCTTATTCCAAAACCAAGCTATCTGAGAATCAAGTACAAATAAATACCTAACAAGTATTCATTCTATAAACAAGATTAATTTAATTTTGTCTTATGAAAATAATGTGAAGTGATGCGCTGTTTGTTCATCTTTTTTAACTTATTATTACAAGGTATCAGGGTTCTGTTCTGTCTATTAAATAAAGAATAATCTTATTTGTTTTTAAAATACTGAACTCAAGATTTTTCTTATTAGACTCATTTCCCTTCTCATTTCTGAAATATAAGCAAGAAAATGCGTACTTATTATATGCTTAAATATTGGAAAATGTTAAGCAAATGAATATTGGATCTAAAGTTAACCTAATAGTAGTCATTGAGTTGCTTAAGTGTACCCACTGTGAACATGAAGTATCCACATGTAAACATTACTGAAATTTTAGCTTTGAGATAACTAACCTAGTTCACAACCTTGAAAACCCTTTGTCTTCATAATGACATTGGTACAAAGCTTTCTACTTTCAAGTTTGGCCAATATGTATATACTAAACATTGAAAATCCAAATGGGTCACTCGTTTAAGTGGCTTCATAAAATGAAAACCCTAAAGAAGCAAAGTAGAATGCCAGCTAATTGAACAGAGGCAGAAAGCCATAGAGCCACAATGAAATATCAAATATACATACTACAGGGGTTTCAGAAGTGGAGGAGGTGGAGGCATGACTGAAAATGTAATACTAGCTATCCCTTGGGGAAAATGTGGACTCCAACCCAAACCACAGCTTAGTTGTTATGGTTTCTATGTATTTTTCCCCCAAAAGCTTTATGCAATCATTGAGGTGCAGTTCTACAGTTTGTTATTAATTCATGATCTAAGGCTGAGATTATGGGTCTGAGGACTGCTGGGATTAAGGGTGTGAGTGCTACACCCAGCCTGGGGTGCATAGCCTGAATGTCACGTAAGAGAGACAGACAGACAGATTTGCCCTCTGTAGCTGTTGTTGCTGTTACTCCTCCATTTTGCTCTCTTGCTCTTTGCTACCACCATGAGAGGTTGCTCTCTGCCCTATACCACTCCGCTTTGGAGCCAGCTGAGTGTGGACTGAAACCTCCAGTGCTGGGAGCTAAATAAACCTTCCCTTCCCTAACTTTGGGTGCCAAGTATTTGTCTCATCAACAAGAGAAGAGTAACCAAGACATTAGTTTAAATAATGGGGAGATGACTCAGTGGAATAAGTGCTTCCCTGGCAAATGCAACGACCTGAGTTCAATCTCCAGTTCCTCCAAAAATAAATAAATAAATAGTTTAATGTCTTCGTTACTTTCACCTCATGGAGACATCTGTAGCTCTAAAGAAAAAAAAAATATTTATTTCAGCTCACAGTGTACAGGGGTTTCAGTTGGTGGGCTTCAAGGCAGGCAAAGGCAGAGCAAAAACAGCTCAGGGAATTTTGCAGGAAGCAGAGGGGGAGATTGCGGAAGAAGGAGGGAGATCCACCCTCCGGACCACGCCATAGGGCCCTCCTTGGGCCATGCTTCACCTCCCAACACACATTGAGCCTAAACTCATCAGCGGAGCAATCCACCGAGGAGTGTCACAGCCCATGATCCCATAGCCACCCAGAAGCCACACCTGTGAGCACACAAGGATTTGGGAGGACATCCAGGTATGAGTCATAACAATCCACAAAGCACGCATTTCAATGTAAAACTATGAAGCTTTTAATATAGCAATTTCATGTTTCTGTGGGGGTTTTTCTGTTTTTTGTTTTCTTTTTCTTGGTACCAGAGATTGAACTGTACTTGCCTGGCAAGTACAGGACCTTGCCAGGCAGGCATTTAATGCCACTGAGCTATCTCCCCAGCCCCTTAAATATAAACACAAAAAATCTGTAGTGCTTTTATATGACACAAAAGCCCAGATTCATAAAGAAAAAAATGAAATATTAGATTGAGATCGGAGATTAGGGCTAGGGCAGCCTGTCTGGAAGACAGGGAGTGACCTGTCCATCCTGAAGACCCCACATGAAGGGTGGGGACAGGATATGCCTATGTAACCTGACCCAGGAAGAGCGTGGCCTGCCAGTTACAGCCGGGACCCACAGGCACAGCAACCTCCCGCAGACTGGACCTGACAGGCGTGAAAGGCAGTGACCAGAGACTTTGTGGCCACTGCAGTCTCACTGTTCTCGTGTCCCCTTTTTTCTGCTGTGGCCTATCCTGTTGGCAGGATGGATCCCTATCTTTTTTCCCTTTTCTTCATGCTCACCTTTTGTCCATTTACTTTACTTTTATCTTTCCCTTTTTTAAAAATATATAATCAGTCTTCTTCCCTTTCAGTACAAATTGTGCTAAACCATCCCTCAATTGTCCCCGCCAATTACTTGGAGGGACACAGAAAGAGCCTAAAACCTTCAGACACTGTGCCATCCCACAACAAGTTAACATCAAAGTAAATAGTTTGCTCTGAAAAGCCCCATTTAAGAGTGTGAAAAGATAGACCAAAGATTAGAAGAAAATACTTGCAAACTACATGTCTGTCAAAGAACTTTATCTACAGCAAACATACATTTTATGTATGTGAAACATTTACAAAAATTGTAGCTTATTGTACGTGGATTCTGTAGTTATAAGAAATCATAAAGGATGTAAATTTTTCAGAGAATATTCTCCTATCACAGGGAAATTCAAACTGAAATGATTTTGACAGTTTCATGTTTGAATACTAACTACAATATTCTAAAAGAACTCGTGGGCCAAAGAAAGTAGTCTAGTGGAAACTAGAACATATCTTTAACATGAAAATAGCCAAGATATAGCATATCCCACATATCCCAGTGGGGCACATGAAATAACAGGACTTACAGGAAAATGTGTAACATTATATGTGTATAAGAAAAAAAGGTAAGGCTAAAGATTCAATTACAATCTTTAAGTCAATGTTTTCCTTCCCTTGTCTGTTTTCAAGTATTCAAGTCCTTGAATTTTCAAAACTGAACTTCTTAAATCTATTCATGTTTTTAAGAGCTATTGTTATAGATTGAAAATGATAGATTCTTCCTGTAGAAATTCATCCTTAGTCAATTTGGAAGGCCTAATGCAAAATGTACTTGAAGTTTTTGCTGCTGTATTATAAAACTATTTTAGCTTCTTTGTCTTAAGAGAGCTTCAATGTGGGCATATTTTTTGTAGATTGGAATGTTATTGTAGGTATTAATACATATTTTAAAGCTCTTAGAAATCTGATGAAAGAGCAATGTAAATGTAAAAGTTTGGGTTTTTAAGCTATTTACAATAAAAGGTGAATTGAACCCCAAAATTGGATTGCTTACTTTTCTGCCTTCACTTTTAAAACTACCTGACTCAGAGGAATAAAAGATAAGGGCAGATGCAGGCTTGGTTTTCTACCATACAAGTAATAGTTCTCACAATGAACCAAATGACTGAAGAAAAATGTAGAACACTCTTCAATAAAAAAGGTGCTTCTGTTCTTCTAACGCGGTACTAGTAAGTGCTGCATCACAGCTCTCCAGTGGGGGGGGGGCAGTAGGAATGGTGGGAGGTGGATAAATAAAGATAGGAGTTTAGATACAGAAAGCTGAGGTCAGACGAGCCCTCTCTCTTGATGGGAGGAGACAGACCTCTCAACCAGCAGAGTGCTTTCTTTATTCACGGGGCAGGTTGATGTCATGGAACACAACCCTGCCTAGCAACCTGCCTGCATGGAAGCCTAAGGGCTTGGTGTTTTTCTGTACTGAAGCAGCGAGTTTGTGTTCATGTGGCTCACCTCAGGCACACTTTGTTCTCAGGACCAGCTTTGCTGCAGCCCCACATGTATGACTGATTTCCAGCTTTACTGGCTTCCCACAGGTAAGAGAATAGATACTAAGGATGATCTAATAAAGCTTTGTGAGCAACTGTTTATTAATCATTCATAATTCATTCATTAACCTCTATTAATCCAACACATCCTTCATGGGAATTAGTTGCCAGTCACTGAGATAGGGACAAGCAACACATGGGTGAGCAAAACAGGCCAAATGTGTTTTCTTTCCATTTGGTGCTTGCAGTGGAGTAAGAGACAGCATTAAATAGCCACACACTTAGGTGTGCATGACCTGAAGTTCAGTTTTAAGACTTTTTTCAACAAATAATTTACAGGATGAGTCAAGGAATTGGGATGTTTCCTACGCAAAGTATTTCTTGAACTGCAGTTTGTAAGATACAGATTTATCAATTATGGAAGAGGAGTAGAAGGGAAAAGCACACAAAAGCTTTCAGTGGGAAGGAGCCATAAGCAAAGAAATCAAAGCAGTGCTGTTGAATAAAGGGCTTTTAGAGAGAACTGATAAGGCATGTTGGAGAGGGCAAGATGAGCCACTGCAAGTCGGCAGAAACCAGACCACAACAGCTACCTGGGCCCTGCTATGGTTGTGTTCTTGATCTAATAGCAAAAGGAAAGTAGGAAAGGACTGGAACCAGGAAGTGACATAGCTAGTTTAGTATGCTTAGAAATACCACTGTATCATGAGTTGCGCAGACTGGCTTGCAGGGGATTTGAGATCCCTTTACATCAATGTAAGTGTGAAAACGACAATTGAGAATCATTACTCCATAGAGTAATCATGCTGATGCTGCCTAGAAACTAAAGCATTCTCCAGTATGAGGTCACTGCTTGTTCCTTCTATGATCTCCACCCACACGGGTCTCATTTTTTTTTTTTAAATAAATTTGGTACAGCGTCTCACTGCCCAAACTCATTGTGATTCTCCTGTTTTCAGCCTCCCCAGCACTGGGATTACAGGCATGAGCCACCATGCCAGGACTCAGTGGCCAGGCTCGGAGCACTGGGGGCAGGGCAGGCACAGCATGTGGTGCTGTGTATCGAACCCGGGTCCCTGTGCTTGCCTAAGCAGGCACTTAGTCCGCTGGACTATCTTGGCAGCCCTCATACAGGTCTAATTTCATCTCTTTCAGCCATGGAAATTGTCTATAGGCTTTCATCTTTGTTTCATAGAGCTACTTCTTTCACAACGTCATCCTCTCCTTTCACCTAAATCACAATCATTTTATACACCCAAGTTCTGTTCTATCCCCCTGCTTTTTTAGAACATCCATCCGTACCCATGTCCTTCCTTTTCTGTACTACAAACATGCTATACTGTTTTTTCCTCTCAATGGTGAAATTCTCAGATACTTGTGGAAAAAATACAGCTTGTGTTTTTCTGAATTTCCCTATAAAACAAAGCACAGGCTAGAAATAAGTAAAAGCACACTTTCCATCTAATCAAAATGGCACTGCAATGAAAAATACAAGTTCCTGGATGATTATTTAGATAAATTGTATGTTCCAAGTTCCACATAAGAAAACAATGTAACACTGTGTGAATATAAAGAACATTATGCAAGAATATTTTATGATAGATAAAACGCCAAGCGCTCTGCAGTTGGCTTTCTTAACTTGTGGACTATGAGCTTTTGATAGCTCTGTCCTCTCTGACCTTCATACATACTTACACAGGCCAAAGTGCAGCAGCAGCATTCACACTCTTGGCTCTTAGAGGAGCTCCCAATAGAGTTTCTTCTAAGACAGCAAGAAAGTGGGCTTTGTCCCAAATATACCGGAGTGTGATCCCTGCTTGCTCCACTGCCTCTGTACTGCCCAACTGGTGTCCTTAAAAATGCTGACAGTGAAGTATGAAAGGGTCTAGGAGTAGATCTTATGAGAACATGCATTGCCAGGAGTGCATCTCTACAGCCATCCTGCACGGAGGTTGAGCTTCTCTAATTGAAAATGCTTAGGACCAGAAATATTGCTAATATTTCCAGAGTTGGCAGACATGGGAGTACCCATGATGAGATATCTTGGATATGGGAACAAACCCTAAATAAGTAACTCTGTTATGCTTCATGTAAATATTATACCCAAATCCAAAAAGGCAATTTTATTCAATATTTTTAGTGGACCTGTGTTTTGACTCAGACCTATCACATGAGGTTAGGTTTTTCCACTAGTGGCAGCATGTCAGAGCCCAAAATATTTTAGTTTAGAGTATCTTGAATTTTGGATTTTTAGATAAGACTGCTCCACATTCCCCACAAACTTTCAGTTAAACCACAGCACACATAGTATACTTGACTTTTGTGTGGAAACTGGTGAAGAGGCTACATGCTATGAGATGGGACAAGGATCAACTTCTGTACATAGCTACAGTTCTAGGCTTTAACATCAGCTAATATGCTTTGGATATGTGAGACACAGAGAAAACTTTCTAGAACTTGTTAGCTCTGCTTATTTGTGCAACAACCATATGAAATAACTTGTATTATTAGGAATAGAAGCCTAAGACTCAGAGAGTACAGGTATCTTACTCTAAGAAAAAGTAATGATGAGGCCATGACTCTGACTCAGAGTTGTTTCTGATTCATGTATGAGAACCTTAACCTCAGTTTTAGAGCTCCCCGCACCACAGTCAAGCATGGGCCGTACAAGACTAGGGATCTAAGCAGGGATTTGGAGGTCTGAGCTCCTCTGGTGCTTCCAGATCAGGCCTTATTGAAGGGTTAGCACTCTTCTCTCATGTTTGGGTCACCAGTCTGCAGAAGCATCCCCTCTGTTGTACCTCAGTTGTCTCAGTGACTTCCATGGCTTCTTGGTGTTACCAAGGAAGGTAGAAAACCTCCAAATTGGCATTCAATAACCTCAACAGTGTTAGAAAAGCAAAAACCATTGCATATCAAACTCCACCTTCTGCATCTCTGAGACATTGTGTTAAATTGTGCTTCCCCAGCTGACAGGTAACCTTCACAAAGTAGTTAAGCTCTCTGCACTTCTGATTCACAGTGTTACCTATTTCATGGGGCCCTCAGGTTCTTACAATTACTAAATAGTTTGAGTATAGCAGCACATTCCTGTATTGCCAGCTATCCCAGAAGCAGAGGCTGGAAGATCAGAAGCTCAAAGGTCCAACAATTCAGCAAGATGTTGTCTCACATTTAGATATTAAAAAGGTATGAATACATGGCTTAGTGGACAGTGTTTGCGTAGCAGTCTTGAGGCACACAGTTCAATCCCCAATTCTAAGAGGAAGATATAAGTTAAAATGTACAATGGTGCCTTCTACAATTCCTGGATTAGATTAAAGACCAAACACTTTGGTCCCTCCTTTATTATTTTGTCCTATTCATTTCTTTAAACAAGATGAATAGTTTGCTGATTTTTTTTAAACATGCCTGTGTCTGTCTTGTGTGTCAGGATGGATCGGAATACACCTAAGTTACTTGGCTCCAGGAAGCATCCATGCAGAGTGAGAAATGAGGCAAGAGGGAAGAAAGCCAAGGCAGGGGAGATGATAAGTATAAACCAGTCTTGCTACCCGAGGAGCAAGGGTACTTGCTATAGGGCACCCTAGAGCCCTCTCACCTGAGGGCTCAGGAAGCCCTGAGCTGCCACTGATTGGGCCTGCACTCAGGGGTATCAGGTCCTGGGCCCAAAAACTTTCCCCTCATCGTGCCTGCTGAGCATGTCCTTGGCCAAAGAGAGCCCTCAGTCAGTCACAGAGCTTGCAGTGAGAAGCTACGAGTACACACCAGAAAGGAGTCTTTCACAGGACACGGTGGGAGCACCTTCAGCATCTCCTACACCCTTCCTGTTCCTTCACAGGGACATTTATTTCTACTCTCAGGTCCTTCCTATCATTCCCATCTTCTGAAAACCACACTCAGATTGTCTCCTTCTTCCAGAAGACTTTCCTAATTATTTAACAATTATTTTTAAGGTTGGAAGCTCTGCCAGATGTGGTAGTGGTGCATGTTTGTTGTCCCAGCTCTCAGGAGGCTGAAGCAGGAGGATGGCCACAATTCTGAGGCCAGCCTGGGGTACATAGTGACTTTAAGGTCATCCTGAACTACATAGTAAGGCCCAATCTCAAAAATCCAAAATAAAAAAAAAAGTTTGGAAGTTCTGTGGTTCTTATTTGTGCTATACATTGGTCCATCTTGGATTGTGCTTATTTACATGTTGGGGTTTTTTTTCTCATAATTTTATTGATAAACAAATGTTGGTTTTGACAAATAACTTAGGATCACTTTTATCCTGAAAAGGAGAGCATAATACAGTACTTTTCCCATAGTGACTGTTTAATACGTATGGGCTTGATTAAATCATGTTTTGCATTGAAAATGATTGGATACAAAATGTACCTACCTTCTCCACTATGCAAATTGTATATTTCTGCTTCTTGAGAAATGTTTGCTAGAAAATCTTTTTGCCTTCTTTAATGAATTTTGATGTTGTATCACATTTAAATACCTTAGAGTTAGAAAAAACAAATATATCCTCATGTAATTTAAATGACAATCAGCGGGTTATTCTTTTCTTTATGAATATACAGAAATCTGGTGGTCACAGCAGGTAACTGATGAGGCTAATCTGTCAATATCCTGACAATTCTCTGCCTGATTACTCCCAGCCTAGGAGACTACATGAACACAAAAACACCGACCTATTTTAATCAGACCAAAATATATTACCAATTGTCCTCAGGTGAACTGGGTGTTCATAGAAGAGAGGCTATCTCAAAGGAACCTCTTAGAGAATAGCCTGCTTTGCAACTTCAGAAAGTTACCAAAGAAAGCTTCAGAAAGCCCTTGTGACATACAGTCAAGGAGTGCTTGGGGGAGCCAAAAAAAAAAAAAAAAAGTTGGTTGGATTGCTCATCATACTCTTAATTTGGGGTCTAGTCAAGGTTTAGACTTTTTCAAATACCCACAAAAGTCTTCTGTATTTAGAGGTGGGGCTTTGAGAAAGTGATTGGATCATGGGGCTGCTAAGCTCTTCAGTGGGTTCATCCATTCATAGCTGCTGGTGCCGGGAGAAGGTGGGGGCTGGTTGAAGGACACAGGACCCTGGGAGAGTGACCTGGCAGAATATACTCTTGTCCTATGCCTGCTCCTCTCTGCCTGACTCTTTCACCCTCTCTCTGTTTCCTGGTGCCCGTGAAATGGACAGCTTTCCTGCTCCATGGCATTCCACCATGTCTCTGCTTTAAAACCACCATGAAACCATAAGCCTAAATAAATATTTCCTCCTTGTTAAAAAAAAAAAAAGCTTTAAGGGGTTTGGGAGATAACGCAGCAGTCTAAGCACCTGCCTGGAAAGTGCAAGGACCCGAGTTTGATCCCTGGTACTGCATTCCATGAGGGCCCTGCTCTGATGTGGCCACCACAACTGGGCATGGTGACATACTGCCGTAATCCCA
This sequence comes from Octomys mimax, assembly GCA_002564305.1. NCBI lineage: Eukaryota > Metazoa > Chordata > Mammalia > Rodentia > Octodontidae > Octomys > Octomys mimax. Next base: position 10,222 of record NDGM011109595.1, on the reverse strand, counting down.
GCACTACAGAGGCTAAGACAGGAAGATCATGATGAGTCCAAAAAGACCCTGTACCAGATAAATACATAAATTAAAAAATAAAAAGATTTTTAATAATAAAAGCTTCAAGAATCTTAATGGATGATTTAGTCATTTGATTACTTTTCCTTCTGTGCTTCTCTGTAATCAATAAAAATACTTTCCAAAGAAAAGGGAAAGCTTTGCTTCGATTGGGCATATGGAAATAGCAGGTAGCAAGACCCAGGGATTGATGGATAATTAATGCTGATGGCAATGACTTTTGATAACCAAAAATGTGGCACACATTTTGCTACTTATCTTTATTTTGATAATGGGTTTAGATAATTAGCATTGCCACAATTAAGTAATGCTACTTTGTGGATTCAATGTTCTCAATGTTGTACAAACACGCCTTCTTTACTTTAGGCCTTGCCTTTCCTCTTTTGTTCTTCAACATTGCTTTTAATTCAGAAAGTATTAGTATCCAGGTTTCTCTTCCTCTTTACACATGTTGTTACATATTTATAACACCAAGGAAGGAGCCAGAGAATAAAAGGAAAGGAAAGGGACTCAGTAAAGTTCATACTTTATTTGTACTTCTGTTTTGCTCCAGCATCAGAATTCTCTCAACTTGGTAATTGTTAACTCTTTCTTGTATGAAATTTCTTTAAGAGTTCTTTATGGATTCCAATTTCTCAGGATTTCCCACCCACTATACCTCTGCTCAAGACAGAGGCATCTCTTCACTTATTTCAAGCTCTAAGAATCCAGCAACACCACCAGCTTTGCTCTTCCAAAATCCATTCATTTTTCCAGATAGCTCCCTTAACCTCATTAGCAAGAAGGTCAGGAAAATTCACATTCACTACGACTAACTCTGAATTCAGTTGCTTTCCAAATAGTAATCCTTTTGTTGCTGCCACAGCCAGTCTCTCACTTTGTACATTTCTCATACATACATTTGATTCTGTCCTTGTGTCTCCCCCAAAGTGTGTTAAGTTATTGTAGACAACTAAGTTGGTTAAAAATATTGTAGGCAATCAGGCAGGGCTCAGCCCTGGAGGAATTCACTGTAGAAGATGAGAACACATTACAACTGTGGGTGAAGTTGAAGGCCTTAGGATGAAGATGAAGTGCCTACACCTACAAACAATGTGACAAACAATGTTGATTAATATTGTAAATAGGCATGAGCCACCTAGAGGGGGGCCCAAGACCTCCTCAGTCATCCCTTCCAGGCAGGGTCTTTGTTCTTTCCATGCCTGCTTTTGACTAAAGGCTTATAACTGCCCATGACTTCCCCACTGAGTTCTCTCACCAAATGTTAATTGTCCTCCTCGCTACAGGCTCCTAAACTCTGACTTGCTCCCAACTCTGAGCAAGAACAAGAACACTAGGGTACATAACATGGCCCTTGACAGATCACTCTAAGGCTATGACAAAGAGAAACACTTCCTGTTCAACTTCCCTACTCCTGCTGGCTATTCACCTTCACTACTTACTGTGCTCCCCACACAGTTGCTTTTAGTCCTGTTCAGCCTTCCTGTAAAGAATTGATCCTTTTTCTACTTAATTCAGAGAATTTTTCAGATCTTGAAGTCCGAAAAGCCCTCCCATTGAAAGGTTTCCAGGGTTTCTCCTTACTTAAGCATAGATGTTTTACTTAACTTCTTTGCATCTCTCTCTTTTTGTGTTTTGTTTTGTTTTTCATCCCTTTTGAATGGAGATAAGGAAGGAAATATTCATGTGCCTCAACACCATCAAAGACTCACAGTTCACCAACAGCACTCTTTCACTACTATGAAGCATCCTCCAGTTATGCCCCAAATATGGGGGAAAGGTTATTTTTCTGATGCTCCTTCATGAACTATGACTGTAATTTAGAGCCCCTTTGGGAACTTGGTAATTCATATTTCTTGGTGTAATTTAAAAATTTTGTTACAGTCATCAGTGCATTTGCAAAGGAGGAAAGTTTTTCCTTTACCTCCTTAATTTCTATAAATGAAGTCATGTAAATTAAATTAACAAAAAATAAGCCAACAGAAGAGGTACACTATTTTATTAATATGGAAAAGAACTGAAACTCTAAAAGGTGGTTAAATTCAGAGCCTTATATAACAATAGAAAGAAGATTTATGGTTCAAGAAATGATAAATTGTGTGTTGTGATGAAGTCACTAGAAAAAACATGAAGAACATTATGGAAGAGAAGGGCTATTTTAGTAAAGCCTATTATGCAAACACATCTTGGTATAGCCTTCCCATCTTTGATAATGAATCATTCTTTGCCTGATAATGGAGATTTGTAGAAAGCCTTCTCCAAAAAATGTTTATCCTTCTTGACAGATAAGAGGATGGCAGAGAATTCTTCCTGTGTCTCTCTTACTCAATTACCTTTAACTCAAAAAATCCTTAAGCCAAACTATTATGTTTTCAGTTAGTACATTCCAATGTCCTTCATTTTCATTAAAAAGATTTGTTAAAAGCCTACTCTGGAAAATATTTAAATGTGGTGAACACCACTGAATTTTCATGGAAGAATTTAATAAATATTTTTCACTTACAGTACTTGAACCAAGTTAAAATTACACACCCACAAACTGTACAGCTATAGGGAAGTACATAGGGACAGCTACTAAAATAAAATTATATAATTATTCAATAACAGATTGAGTGACTTTTCAGTTGCTTTCTTTGAAAATGCTGAACATTGAATGTAAAATTCCTCATCATCTTTAACAATGGCATAATATTATATTAGGGAAAATATTTTTAGCCGTATAAGGCAGCACTTTGGGGTATGTTTTTAATCAAGTCCAAAATTTTCTACCTAGTTAGCCAAAGAGAAGATCACATGGAACCCTGAACACCACAGTGAGAGGTCTTTATCTTATTCCAAGTGAAGAGGAAGGGGAAAGGATCTCATATCTGACTTCCACTTTTGAAAGCTCCCCCATGGGTTATTAGACTGGGAAACAATGATAGAAAGACAAGAGTGACTTTTAAGAGTCTAGTCTATATGAAAGGTGGTGGCTATTCAGCACATTTGCTTTCACCAGGGGACAGAAAATGAAGTCATGGAGGAGCATGGGCCAGGACTCATAAGGGTGTGCATTGCAGCTTACTAAAATGGGCCACAGTGCATGATCAGTCAGGTCACGTGTGTACTGATGGTCCCTTCCTGGCAGGGACTGTGTCTCCAAAGAGGCACATTGCCACCCATCTTCTCCATAAACCACTCCTTTCTTCTTCTCTAGCCAGGTCACCTTAGTTTATCACTTCAACAATGTTAAATCCTAGTCATTCTTTTAAATAAAGAGAAATTAGGCTCATAACACTATAGGTTAGTGGTTCCTGATCCATTTGGTAGCACTCACTCCATAGTCCAGTGCCTGGCCTTTGAATCATAGGTCCATAACTTGCTAACTATGATCTTGGGCAAGTGAGTAAAATTAAAATTCTTCATGCATCGATCTCCTTGTGTGTAAAATGAGAATATCAATAGTGTTTATTTCACATAATCTTTACAAAGGTAAAACACATCAACATTTCCAAAGTGCTTATTATTGTACCTAACATAATAAATGTTTGCTATTGCCACCATTACGTGCCTTTGAAAGCTGTGAGAGGAATAGATACACATGTCTTTAAAGCACTTGGAAGCCATACACACACACACACGCGTGCGCGCGCGCAGACACAGTAAGTGCCCAATTACAATTCAGCTATTATTACCTTCTCAAATGTGACACAAACCTCAGCCATGATCTATTGTTTATTTTCTGCCTCTTTTGCTCACTCTAATTTCTTTCTCAGCCACTATGAGATCACCTGTGTCTGTGCCTGTGTCTGAGATGAGTATATTTAACCTCAGGGCTAAGACAGAAGATATTAGAAGAGGAGCCAAAATTATTGGCTCACTTCCCAGTTTTCTTGTTTTTTTTTTAAAAAAAAAAATACTAAAAGCACTTCTTATAAGAACTGGATACCATATTTCTGAGATCCCAGCTGAAGCAAATTAGCTGAATAGATCATTAATTCTGGCACTCTGACAAGAAACAAAAGCGGTTAGTGAATGTGTACCCTTCTCTGAATCAATTAGTAAGTGAGAACATTGGAGGTTTACTAAATTTTTAGTTCAAACCCTGTAATTGCTTTGCTTCGTGCTATATGAACTTAGAAAGACACCTTATAGTGTCCATTCTGTGTTTCAGATCACTGGACTTTTAGTGGTATTCAAGGAGATTTCAAGACAAAGAGGAAAAGGAGGAACTGTGTTGCTCAAAAAAATGAGGAAAAAGACAGAAGAAAAGAGGGGTAAGGGGGAAGAGATAAAGCTATCTGAACAGGACAGGGTGTCTTAAGGCAAGAACAGCAAAGAAGCACCATTAAGTCTGTTTCCACTTAATGGCTGGCTATGCTCCCCAACGTCACTTTTGTAGCCTTAATGTTCCTATTATTACTAACATCCCTGACTCCTGAAAGGTATGTATGCTTCTTAAGGAATCTTTGAAATTATGAGAGTTGTCTTGCAGATATTTGGAAGTATTTGGCATCAAGGCTAATGTTCATGACAGCAAGCAAACGCTTAGTCATGCAGTGAGGAGTAGAAATGCAGGAGCTGCCTGCAGCATAAATTAGTTCCTGAGTGGAATTCATTTTCCTACATTATTGTCATGAGTTTGTTGAACTAACGCTGCCATTTGATGCCAGGTTGAAATGAATACCCCACCTCTTTAAATCTATACAAATTATACAGCCTCTTCTGTTCACATGCCCCTGTGTTTGATGGTCCAGCATAAGCATTACTGTGACATCTAATCTACTGCGTTAGAGTAGATTTATTCTTCTAAACTGTGTACTGCTAGCTATCCAATACCATCAGAGAGTCAAGACTGAGATCTACCCCAAAAATCAAACTTTTCTAAAACTATACAAGATGATTCAGTCAAAAATATTTTCCTCTTGTTCAGTTAACAATCTGTGCTATCAGACTAGTTGGGGAATTAACTGATATTGACTCATGAAATGTGCATTGGATACTTCACATAATTATTTTATCCATTCTTTCTTCCAAAGTTGTAAAGTGCCAATATTCTTACAATAGACGAACCAAGGTTTAGAGAAGGAAAACAAATAGCCCAAGAGCATGCTGCATGTTGTTGTACTTGTGCAAATACTCATTTCAAGTTTGAGTAGTAAGTAAAGGAATCCTTTACACCCATATCTCTGTATGAGTAAGATCATCACATTATTCTTGGCCCCAAATACAAAGCTGCAAGGAGCTAGAGTATGATTTTAGGTAGTGTTTCTCAGGCTGTGGGACTATATATCACAGAGCAAAATGACATCAGAGGTGCAACTATGTGTCAAAATCTCTGGTTACTTAAAGGTTTGTGGCAAGATCCTATCTAGTGGGTTATTTGAGGGTTTGTAACAAAATTCTACTCAACACAATTTTGAATTTTAAGTTATAAAACTAATCTTGACTCAACCTCAGAACCCTTGTCAGTTCAGAGTGGAGTAGTTCCCCCTCACTGGACCACAACAATGGACATTCTATTCTGTCTGAAAAATCCTGGTAGATCCCAAAGCAAGGACTGCTCTTGATCCAACAGGTTTCTAAGTCTCCCTAAGTCTGATCATTCCAGGAAGCAAAGGAACACAGAGCACTTTCTCCCGCTCACTCCCATTTTTCCCTCAAGTCTCTCTTAAGAGTTCTTTCCTTCCTAATCGATTCTCTCAAGGCAGAAACAACAGAGAAGCTAAAAATGCTTCCTATACATTGGAATATGTAGACATATTTTTGATTCCCACAGTGTCTGATGGGAAAATGCATCTGGCATTCAGGAGCAGAGATACTGAGTATCATCCAACATGGCTGGAGATCTACACAAAGACAAATTGCCCCACCTCCTGCAAGATTCACTAGGTTCTCATGGTGGAGCACTATACTATGTCTTCAATTTCTCCTTTTTTTTCCATTTATTTCTTATTACCATACCACTACCATCTATAGCAAAAACAGTGTACTCCAGCCAATGCCTGTAGAAAGGAAATAGGTTAATGTATCACCACAGAAAGGCAACCTACCCCTTTTGATCCAAGTTGTTCTCTTGGCTCACTGAGAACTCAGTTTTTCTCTCAACCTGATGGACACTATTGGAAGCTACTGAAGGCTACTGTTTAGAATTTTCAGCCATTGGAAGTGACTTTTGCTGCCAAAAACAGTTGTTGAAGGGTGCTACATATTCCTGGGTCATCTTAAGGGTTCTTCCTTTTATCTAATGTGAAAAACATTTGTTCTGCCAAAGTCATGACTATCTCCAGCATGGGAGTTGACAAAATTCCATTTTTGGGACAGGACTGACCTCTACAAATTACATTTGTTTAATGACATTGCCCAGAGAAATCTGGCATTACTCCAGATCTTTCTCTCTCCAGATCCATAAAGCTAGGGAGCTGAAGATTGTTGAGCTGAGTACTGGGATGAATATGATGATACTCCTTATTAAAATGTAAGAGAACATGCCTGGAAATCAACATCTAGAGAGAGGACTATCAGGGCACAACTCTGGACTTGTTGAGTTTGAGATACCTGATAGATGCTAAAAGGAGCTATCAGGTTGGCAGTTCAGCATTTAGAAATTCATAGAGTTGCCAGAGTTGGAGGTATATATTTGGGACAGATATGTAGTTCTAATCTGGAAACTAGTAAAAATACTCTTTGAGTATAAATATAGGAAAAATTGCATGCTGGATGGCTAACTCCAGCATTGAGTGCTTCCAAATATTAAATAATTAATAGATTTGGGGTGTAATAAGTGTTACTAGAGGCAGACTGTCTAGACATCCTGTTGACATGAAAGCTTGGAGGGTGAATTTTACCAATTGCATTGTTTTTTTTCTTTGCCACCACAAAATAGTGAAATTCGATATAAGCAAAAGTACATACATCTAAATGGTTTTTAATTTCTTATTCTTCTATTTCCTTATTCAAATTTTCTCCAGTGAATATGTGAAAATTTTATAACTAAAACACAATAATTACAAAACATAAAAGTTTCCATATGATACACAATGCATTTCAACCAGCTCTTATAAAGCTGTGTACATTCTATCAATTATGATGTGAACATATATTGTAGTGGTGAGCATTTGTCCTACATTTAATATTTTTAAAAATAATGGTGCCTTAGTAAAAATAAGACAAAGATGCCAGTATAGTACTTTGAACATAATAGAAGCTTATTTATTGAATAAACAAAAGGACACAACTGAAATTTACACTATAGGAGCCTATTAGCTCAGGAAGTAGTTTAAATGTATATTCCTTATGTTTCTGCCTGTTTTCCAAACCTCCAAAGTCAGAAGGATAGCAAAAATGCAATCGGGGAAATGATTCTTGGCCACAGCTCACATTCCAAAGGAGAGAATAATAACAACAAAATACACAAGCAAAACCATCAAACCACATCCTGGCAAAAACCTTTAAAGTGATGCTAGGACATCATCTGGTCCCCATCATGACCAGCTGGGACTCGCACACTCAGGAAGGACTGGACTTAGCCAGAGGAACTGAAATCAAAGGCCCATGACAAGGCTTTGAAGTAGAATGTCTTTAGCAGCATTTTTAACAAAGGTGGTGACTAGAGAATTAAAAGAAGAGACAGACAGAGTCAGGATAAAACAATGTTGTAGCTAGAGTTTACTTATAAAAGTAAGAGATAGGATGGCAAATTCCAGATTGATTGCAATATTTTTAGTCAATCCATGTTAATTAAAAAGCCTTTGAACAGAGTGCGTGTGGATGCTTGAAAAGATGGGACAACAAAATTAACCACTCAATATAAAATAAGAGAAAAATTACTAAATACTGTGAAAATGATACAAGCAGTCTTGATTCTACTACCAAATTGTCACTGCTATAGTGCATGGACCCTAGAGTACATCCCACAGAAGAACAATCCCTAAAAATCTAAATTCATGACCACGTAAGTTAATCCAGCACTTCTTACAGCTGAACTTTTCCTAAACACTGTGTGTGTCTAGGAGGGATATAATAAAGGCGGCATTTTCCCAAATTCTTTATTCATGGAACACTTTTACCTAGAGCATCTCAGCAGGGTTGTATTCTAGACAAAATTTAAAAATAATAAACAACAAAACACTTGTTGCATCTTTCCCATCAGTGATTATGGCAATGTAAGATTAATCTGGAGGGGCCGGGGAGATGGCTCAGTGGAATAAGCGCTTCCCTGGCAAGCGCAAGAGTCGGAGTTCAATCCCTGGTTCCGAAAAAAAAAAAAAAAAAAAAAAATTAATCTGGAGAAGCGTTTTGTGAAAATCAGTGCAAAGTTTTGAAAAAGAGAAGTAAGTAGCTTAATGCAGACTTGAGAAAAAGACATGTCACACTGAAGGACCATGTAACGGTTCAGAGATTGCACTTGTTTACTGAGAACAATCGATGTTTATTGTTCTCAGAAAAATAGATTCCATACTAAGTTTGATTAGTATAATTCCTCTCAGAATACTACCAAAGTCCAAGCAAATGAGGCAACCATGAAAGTCAAAAACCATATTGAATTATAATTATTAAGAGTGAAAGAGTAGAAGGTATATCTTGATGAATCCACTAACTTTATAGCTAACATATCACAGAAGAGAATTTTTAAATTTTTTTTTTTAATTGTTGCTCTGAATAAGTCAAGAATTACCACAAATTTTTAATGACCTGAAATATTTCAAAGCTGGAATGTTTCTGATTCATTTTTACTCATTTTTCTGTTTTACTTGTTCCCTATAAGTCTGTATGCTATATAAAACAAATTAACAGTGCCATTTAATTCATTTGGTCTTGCTGGAATCCAAAATTATCACTCATAAAAAAAATTATCATGCATAAGGCATAAATCCTGCCAATTACAATCTTATCCTCATAAGAAATAATCAAAATGCTGATTCATACTGACTAACCTACCGGCATCATAATTACTCATCTCAGTGGCAGTGTGTTCATTATATCAGGCTCTTTTCAAGGGACAAAAACACAGGGAGTTGCTCATGCTTCTAGGGCACTTCATTAAAATGCACAAAGCAGCAAAAATAAGTTGTTTTTGCCATTTCAGTCAATTATGTAGAACAAGTTTATGAAAATCATAGTAGAACCGAATGCTTCATCATTTAAAATCATAGGCATATTTTAGTGCCTTTTCTTAAATATTTCCAGGGGTTCAAATCTATTTAAGTTATGTTATGGTTTTTCCAATCTCTCATAGTCTGTCCTTTCTCAGGGAAAACTTCCTGTGTGGCTTGTGCTGGTTATATCTAAGGTGAGTGATATTACATAGAAGAAACTCATTTTGAATTTAAGGTATAGTCACCTGCCTCACTCCAAGAGGACCCTTGGAAGCAGAACACAAGCAATGCCCTCTTCTGGGACTTAGGTGAGTATGGGGGAATGTAGCTAGATAACTTGATGGCCCAGAGTGGATGGAAGTTGAGAGTCTACTTTTTTTTTTTTTTTTGCGGGACTGGGGATTGAACTCAGGCCCTTGCCCTTGCCAGACAAGTGCTTACTCTATTGAGCCATTTCTCTGGCCTTAGAAGTCTACTTACATGGAAGTCATCCTTAAGGAATAAGTCAATGTAATCAGTTACACAGACCTATCAGAACCAGATGAGGGAGCTGGGTGCGGTGGCTTACACCTGCAATCCCAGCATTCGGGAGGCTGGAGCAGGAGGATCATTGTGAGTAAACCAAACTAGGCTACAAACTGAGCTCAAGGCTAGCCTAAGCTGCATAGTGAGACCCTGTCTCAAAAACAAAGAACTGGGTGAGGGTCCTGAGCATGACATGGTGAACACCTCTCAGAACCAGGTTGGCCCCAGCCTCTCAGACACAAGTATAAATCCAAGAAAGGGAGCTGAAGCTTTTAAAATTGATTAAAATAATCATTTTGTTAATTATGTAATACATCTGCTGTGGTTCAGTCTGTCAGAAGACTGGACAAATGGCAGAGGTCATATCATCTTCCTCACCCACTACTGCTCTCCTCCCTGACACAGACCTGAGGCAGCTTTGCTGTAAGACAGGCCCAGGTCTTTCTTGATTAATTGATGCAGCTTCCTGCTATGCTGAACAAAGAAATAAGAAAAACCTAAATGTTATGGTTTGTGTCTAGTTGTCCCCCCAAAGCCTCATGCAGTCATGGGGTGGGGAC
>NDGM011109565.1:0-12136 GCA_002564305.1 Octomys mimax | reverse complement strand
AACCAGGGATTGAATTCAAGCCCTTGCGCTTGCCAGGGAAGCGCTTATTCCACTGAGCCATCTCCTTGGCTCCCAAAACTTGGTACTTTTGAGAGGACACATGTCTAGTTGCTGAATTACAAGAACTGAAATTACTTTATTCTCAATGCTGTTAGATTTCTTTTCTATAAACCCAGCCATGGCCACCTCCGTTGTTGCCTAGTTGACTGTTGGGGTTTATCAGTGTCTTGAACACTGTGACGTTTGTGTCTTTGACCTCCTGTTCCAAGATGAGGGGCGGCAGAGGAGGAGGTTTCCTGTTGACTGGCTCTGACCTTGAGGATAGTTTGTCCACAGTTACTCTACCCTTGAGGAAGTGACCTGTGTGCTTTCCAGGAGTGTTTTCTGTCTCTTCTGAGATGCCATCTGCCTTTGCCTGTCAGCAGTGCAGATACTGGCCGTTCTTTCTCTTGGATAGTTGGGATAGTAAAGACTTCAGAAGGAAAGTGCTCAGTGTCACCTTGTCGTGTTTAATGTACCCACATGCACACACAGATGGTGTGAACACCATACTCTAGGCTACTTTTGTGTGGCAGGTCAAATTTCTGTCATAATTAATAGGACCGAAATTTGGATATTTTTCTCCTTTGAATAGTTTTGACAGGAAGAACCCAGCAGTATATTGAATAGCACTTAGCCTGTCCTTTCCTGGTTAGAAGTGGGTGAAGACTGAAGTCACAGTCTGTTTTGACAGGCAGCTTGTTCCCAGCTGAGAAGTTGACTCAACTGTCAAATTGTAGATTTCCTACACATCTTTGTGTTAAAACTTAATAATAGAGGAAGAAAGGAGGGACAAGGCATTTGGTGACGGGCAGCAGTGTCAACAGCACTTTCGTATCCAAATATTGGCTAAGACATAATTATAGCTTTGTGAGAATCTTGTTGGAAGAATCCTGTTCAGAGACACACACCAGAGAGCTTTCCTGATCTTGAATTTTGATTAACTTTAGACTCTGAGTAGTGAAATGATTTTCAAAAGTAGGAGCCTTTTGATTATAAAGCAAGGGAAGAAGTTGTGGTCAGGCAGGCAGGCAGGATCCGTGATCCCATTGGGAAGATGCCTGAGCAAAGGTGAGGAGACCCCTCCTCTGTGCTGAGCTGTTCCTGGGGGACAGGAAGTTTGTTTTTTTCCTGTTGTGAGAGTTTATTGGAAGTGGTAGCTGCCAAGTGCTCTGCTCCCTTTATGTGGCTTTATGACCTGTTTGTCCTGTGAAATGAAATCAGTGTTTTACAGATGGTCCCAACTTACTTTACCCTCTTGGAGAGCTGGTGTAGAAATGCTTTTGGTGAGTGCTGTGACCTCATTTCATCTCTCCTGCGGAGTTCTGAGTCATGCTCAGAACTTCCAGGCAGAGCTGAAAGAGACTTCAGTGGTCATCTCATCCAGTGCCCTCATTTTGCAGATGAGAAAGTTGTGGTCTGGAGTGAAGGAGTGTCTTGCTCTAGGTAAAATAGCCATTCACTTGGCAGAGGCAGGATTACAGTCCAGATTGCCTGACTCCTCCTCTCTGCCTATTTCCTAAGGGCAGTGATGTTGACAGGCAGAGGCTGGCTGCTGCCCCAGAGAGCCTTGAATTGGGGCGCTCCTCTGGTCACAGGCTCTTTGCCTGTTGGCCCCTGGGCACTAGGTAGGTATCTGTCACCTTCTAATATAATCCCCAAAGCACCATGAGGTTTAGATCAGCATACCAAGCTTATTTCCTCCCTTCTCCTCTTCTTAGGGAGTGTTTGATATAAATATTATTTGTAGAAGAATATGACATTTCTATTATTACTTTGGCCCAGACTGCTAGTCTCAACCCTTTTATGTATTAATTGGTTGTATTTCCCATGGGGTTTCTTAGCTCCTTCCTGCCTCACTGTATCATGGTAACTTTCAGGTATTAGCTGAACAAATTTAATTAAAGTCTGTACGGCTGTCCTGTTCTGCTGCGCAACACTGATTAGTTGAAGCATGTTACTGCTTTACAAATATGGAATGTTGTCGTAACTTATCTCTGTTTATCTTTCCACTTTTTAGTCTGGAGCTTTCTTCTTTTTCCACCAGGCCTTCTTCAGATCACGCATGTATCTCTGTTATGTGGCTTCCTTCGGCGTCATGAAGGGAAGATGATTAGATCCTGTCTTGGTTGGTCTGGACTCTGTTAGAGGGAAGCAGAGTCCCCACATCCTTCCCCAACCCCAGGCAACATCTTGGTCCACACTGCTCATCTTGTGCACCCATGGGATTGAAGCCAGGTAGTGCAGCTGGGTGAGTGGCAGTGTCTCAGGTTGAGGTTTGCTGGGTGGAATGACAACATGATGAAGTCTCACCGTCCAAGCCAGCCTCTTGTACGTCCGTTGTGATTCTGGGTAGTTAATAGTTTAGTGAGCACTTGCTGTATTTTTTTTTTTTTTTTTTTGTGTGTGTGTGTGTGTGCTGTAAAAAGTGACCTATAAAATTTTGGAGGTCAAGGAATCTATCTGAAAAAAACAAATGAACAAATGTAGGCAAGGCTGGTTGGTCAAACATAGTTGCCGTTACCTAGGTGTGGCTGTTCAATTAGAATTAATAAATGTGAAGAAATGAAACTAATTTATGGATTCACTTGCTGGCTACATTTCCATGGTCGCAGTGTTGTGGCTGCTGGATAGAGCTCTGTGGAGGCTGTGGTGAATGAAGTTGGACATAGAGAGCAGAGGGAAAGAGTAGGCAGGCAAGGCAGGTGGTGGGGCTCAGAAATGAACAAGTTTTAAAATATGTGAGGGACTCAGATGTTAGTTACAAAGAAATGTTAGGAGTAGCTGAAGTGGAGTTGATGGATTTTAGAGGGAAGGATCCAGTTTCTGTTTTTTGTTTTGGAATTTTGGGGGAAGGATCTGGTTTCTCCTTTCAGAGACCCTGTCCTGGTTGTAAGTGATTGCTCCCTGTATGCCTGTGCTAGTCTTGGCCCTGACTCGTCAAATGCAGCAAGGCTCCTGCCATCACTGAGGCATTATCACAATTGGATTGGCTCATGGCCCCTTTTCACTTTTGAATTCGGGCTTTGAAAACAATCTGGAATCTGGCTGATAGGAGGGGAAAGAAAAGTCCTCTCAGGGCCTCAGGGACACATATTGGTGAGGTCTGGGAAACACTGGGCTTTTTTTGGAGGATGAAAGTATTGGTATCCACTTTGGAGAAGATGTTTTGATTGCTTAGGACCCTGAGGGATAAGATGTGTTGTTACCCTCTTCTTTAAGAAGCAGGTGCCAGGGATTGGGAGGAAGGCTGGGGGGAGTAGCCAAGCCTTAGGAAGACTGGAAACAAACTCAGCCCCTGGCTGAAACCTGGACCTGAGGAATCCTAGGGTATATGAACGCTTTGTGCTCAGGGGACTGCCTGACAGTGTGGGAAAGAGCACAGTATCTGTGCTAGCCCCTGTCATTCCTGATTCCTGAGCAGCCCTCACATTTTCTGAGCTAGGATTCTCTGATGGCACAAGACCTATGGCATAAGAGCTGTTCTTTCCTGCCTTTCTGTAATCTGCTCAGGCCCTTCTACAGTCTCTTGTGAGGGGGCTTTTCCCCCCTCTTCTCTGTACTGCACTTTTCCAGGTGGCTGTATCTTGGTGGGAGGCTGGTGGGCAGGGCAGAATTCTTTGTTGGGGCTACAGCTGCTTTTGTTAATGGTTTAAGGCTCAGGAGTAAATGGAGCCAGACCTTGCAGCAGTCTAGAGCCAATAGTGCCTGCCTTTCTTGCCTCCTACCTTCTCACAGAGGAAGAGGCTAGACCAGTGTAAAAAGTAAAAAGGTTTAGCGTTTTACTTGGTGTTGGCCTCAGAGCCATGTCTTAGCACCTAGTTCCCAGATACCTTCTCTTGTATGGGTTCCTTGGGTTTTTGGTTGTTAGAGGGTGGTAGTATTGGGATTGTGGACTTGACAGCCCAAAGCCAAGCTCCACTACCATATCAGCTAGGATCTTTCCACATAGGTTGCCTTCAGATGGGTTACAATGAGGAGAGAGGGCTATGCCACTGGACAGCTTAATGTACACAAGGTGTATAACTCAGATTGTGGGGCCTTTTCTGATCCTTAAGAAGAAACTGATGTTATTGTTAATATTTTAAAATGTAGGTACATATATGTTTTTCTGTATAAGTGTAGATATAACTAAGTAGAGAAGAGTCTGCTCTATCAATTATGTGCTAGATAAGAAAATGAAATAAAATGCAAAAAAAAAAGAAAACAAAAAACAAAACAATAGCAAAATTCAAAAATGGTTCTACCCTTTGTGTCCTATCAAATTGTGTGACATTGAGTAGGTCAGTAGGCTTTCTGGGCTGCAATGCCCATATCAGAGGGTTGGGATCCAGCACCTCCTGGGTGCTAGCAGTGGGGGCAGACTTTTTCCAAGTCTGACCAATAGCAGTATCTGGGCTCATGCGGTCGCCCCGTCAGTAGGGTGGCTTGTGTCCATTGAATCGATAATCATCACTGACCAGCTGATCTTCTGTTGAATGAGGACTTGGAAAATGTTCCATCTAGCCACAGGCAGAGGATGGGTTTGCAAACCAGTGGATGTGTGTCTTTTCCATTGAAATCACAAGAATCAATGTGGTGGTGTGTGATAGGGATGAGAATTTCTTTATTTCCCACTCCAGACTCCCTTCTCATTAGAATGCAGGTATATTTGAAGGCCATTGTGATTTGCTTCACAACTCGATTAGTGTGTGAGCTCTGCCTTGGTGTGTGGCTGGTTCACTCACTGGAGTGCCTTCTTTCATATCACCCCCAGACACAGCTACAGATAAGGGGCTGCCAGACCTGACAGCCGGGGACTGCTTCCCAGAACCAATGAGGAAGTTCGCATTTGTGTCCAAGTCCACTCAGCCCCCAAAGAATGCTGGGTAAGACAAGAAATCCTGAGTCTGGGAAGCAAGGGGAAGAGAGGACTCCTGGAGATGCCTGTGCTGTCTTTTCCTGTCCACACAAGGCAGAAGCAGTGGTTTTGAGCCCTGGAGGTTTGGGTTGTGGCGTCCTGTGTACCAGGTTGTCCGATTTCATTGGAGGAGGAAGGGTGGCATACAGGAAAGAGGTATGAAGTTGGGCTTGGCCTCTGGCATTGTAGAGTTCAACAGAGGAGTTTATTCCCTGTTCCATTAAACACCTCTTTGTGCCAGTGGCTGATGGTAGGGCCTAGAACAAGGCCTCAAGGTCAAGTCAGTCACTTTTGTATGTGATATTCCCTTCGAGGATCAGCCAAGCTGTGTATTCATTGTATGGAGAACCCAAGCGTTCCAAAGGGGTTATGTGAAAGGGCATCTTGTTCTTGAGGGATACATCTAGGCACTGCTTGGTCAATGTGGGACTCATTTGAGAGGTGGAAAGTGGTGCCACAGGTGGAAGGTTGGTGGCTCCTGTTGAAACTGGTCCTGTCCCTGAGAAGATGATGGGATGGGGAGCTGTACTGTGGATGACATCACTCTCTCTGGCTTTTTTCCATGACTGTTCTTCTTTTGATCCTGAAGCAAAAATAAAATCTCACCAGTCCCAGTAAGGAGAGGGAGCTGAAGGGAGACCCATAGAACCGTCTGTGTCGATACCTGTACTTGGATCATCTGTTTCTCTGGAGATAGAGTTGACCACTTCGCTGCCATTTTAATCATTTATGTCATTAGGAGGCTTCCAGCCCATGTTTTCCATTTTCTACCTGGCCTCATGTCTGGGGATCACGACTCTTACTCAGCCCTTCTGTCCCAATGGTTAAAAATAAACCTGCCACTGCTGCAGTCTTCCTCTCACAGCCAGGCCCTGATGTCTGTCCCAGGCCTTCCTGCCACACTGCTGAACTGTTTCTGTCACTTTTCACCTGCACCCTCCTTCTTTGCTATGCTCCCTGCCCCCCAGCTTGGAGGGCATTTTGGAGCTAATTTGTTGTGTTGTGTGCAGGAAAATGAGCTGTGGTTGGTGCTGCTTCAGTTGCCTGTATTCACATGGACAGAAGCTCTGTGATGCTGCCTTGCTTATGTCTCAGTAGGGAAAGGATTGAATAGAGGAAGGTGAACAGGTTCTCCAGAGTTGACTAGGCCTTTAGATCTGACATCTTCAAGCTCCATCTCCAAGCAGGCCTCCCTGTCAGAGGCCATATGGAGGTGAGTGGGAGAACTGGCTTGGGACAGTCTCCTCACCCTGATGCTCGAGGAGGGAGCCTATTCCCTGCTCACAGTGCACTCCTGTCCTGAAGCTAAGTGAGCTCTCCACTTCAGTGCTGAGCTTCAGGTTACTGCATTCTCAAGCATGACCTCATCTTGTTGGCGTCCAAGAATAACTGCACCCTGGCTTTGGGGCCTCCTTCCTGAGTCTGGCCCTAGCCCCTCTGGCCCTCCCAGCTCAGCCACCTGTAGAATGTCATGGAGAATGTGAATTTCTTTTTCTCCCTCTGACTGAAGGGGCAGAGGTGCTCGTGATCTCTCTGCACTATGTGACCTCTTTCTCTCCTGCCTGAGGATTCTGGAAACCTGGGGAGCCAGATTAAAAAAAACAGGTAGTTGGAGCATCTGCTTAGCTGCAAGATGCAGGGCAGAGTGCTTCCTTTAGTTTCATGTTGGCATTCTCATCTTTGTGATTGTTCCAGTCTCTGGACAAGTGTTGGTCCTACTCATGGTACAGGAGGATTCTCTGTGTGTTTTCTGGGATTAAGTTCCACTTGGGGAAAAGGGAGTCTGGGGAGAGTGGATAGGAGCCAAGAGTTAGGAAGTGGGGAGCCCTTTCAATGGAGGTAGGTAACCAAATCATGTCTCTCCAAATGTCCTTTCCCTTCTGTCCCCGAGGGCCTCATTTCCTATGCAGGAGGAGATTCTTCTGCCAAGGCCTATTGGCCTGTGGAGGGGAGGAGCTGGGTGTAGTAGCTAAGAGTTTATTTTTAACTCTGACAGAAGGAGCCCCTGTCCTTGGCAGAATTCTTCATTTTTCTTCTTCCTCTGTCCTTGTGACCTTGCCTGGCTTCTGTAATTCTGAGGAGAAGGGCAATGGGATTCTAAAGCACAGACTTCACCAGAGCTGAGTCTGCAAATTGGTTGCCATGCTTGTCTTTGGCAGAACTCAGAGGGTCTGGTAGTGGGTGGAGGGTGTCAGAGGGTGGCTGTGTGTACAACTCCGAGCATCCCAGGAATGCAGGGAGACTCTGGTTGAGGATATGTGCCCTGGAGCTGTGCTGGAGAGACTAGTGAGAAATTGCCTTATGCCTTGCAGAGGCCACAGGGACCACATGAGCTGTGTGGCGACCTGTTCTATTAATGCTCACATTGCAGAAATGCTGAGTGGTGGTGTTCCCTGTGACCGCCAGGCCCACAGGCATCATGTCCTGTTCGGCGGAGGTGTCGCTTATCTCAGTGATAATGTGTCCTTCCCCTGTGCTCACTGCCTGACTTTATAGACTTGATCTGATTACCTTAGCTTAGATTCTTTAAAAGAAAATAAAATTGAGTTTGAGGTGTGATCAGAGGACGAAGAGAGAGAGAGAGGAGCAGTGTCAGGCGTTGGGAGGGTGGAAAGCACAGGGGACCCTGGGAGAGGACCCTCAGCCCCAGAGTGAAAGTCTTGCCCCTCCACTCCTTGGCATGCAGTGGGGATTAGGTTCTCCAGAGCTCATCTCTGATTGCGTAGCTTCCCTGCTTAAGCTTTTCAGTGGTTTCTTTTATCTCCTAAATTCAGGAGATCTCTAAATCTTGCCCAGATCTTGCTCTAGTCTCTCTCCATCCCACAGTTTGATTTATATGTTGTTTCCTTAGTGGGACTCTGCCTCCCACCCCAAACCTTTGCAGCTTGCTGTACATTGCTTTTGGCCCTTCCTGTGTCACCCTGTCTCTGTCTGTCTACCTGCTACTGCAGAAGTGAGTCTTGAGACTTGGTGTAGCTCTAGTGCAGTTATTAAGCCTGTGCTTAGAGACTCTGAGGTTCAGACTCCAGCATGGCTTGGCAGGGTGGTGAGCTTCCATTGCTCCCCATCAAACTGCTGTGACATCCCTGTCTGTGATGGTGCTTTAAATTCACTTCTGTGCAAGATGTTTCTTTAGATACTGGATTTGATACTTGATAGTAAGTTCCTTGAAAACTCACTTCTTGTTCATTTTTTCTTTCCCCTTGTCTTTTTATTTCCATGTAGTGATCAGATGCCCTCCTCTGAGAAACAGTGAGGGTTGAGGGCATAGCAGTTCTGGGTTGGCTGCACTGAGCCTGAGCCAGGAGCTTGTAAAGACCCTGTCTGCCTGTTTCTTTTCTTCTGTCTGCTGGAAGCTGCTCCCAGAACAGCTTTCTGGGCACTTCTTTCCTCTGCCATTTGCTCATTTGCTGCTACTGACAGGCAGAGGTACCATGTGTTTCTGTGAATGGAGTTTTCATTCTTATTCCCACAAGAGAATAGCAAGAGCTGATGCTTACCACCCGCCCCGCAACCATCCCAGAGCCTCTCCCTTTCCTGTTCTGTTATGGAGATGACCCTTTTGGCCCTTGGAGAACATTAACTGAGGGAGTGACAGGTTGAATATGCCAACTTTACCACAATTGTTGGCAGATACTGTTAGCTTCAGCCACACAACAGGGGCACACAGATACATTCCAGGGTCACCTAGTAGCTGGTCTTGTGTGTGGCAAGACCAACCAGCATAAGGGCCAGGGAGATAGCCCAGTAGAATAAGTTCTTGCCTGGCAAGTGCAAGGTCCTAAGTTCANAAAAAAAAAAAAAAAAAAAAAGACTGACCGGCATTGAGCACCAAGTCGCGAAACCTGGAACTCTTCCAGACCAATTATCTCCATGTGCACCAGGCTTGTGTGGGAAGGAGAACCGGAGGGACCTGGCGGTCCTCCCTGCTGTGCCTTCCTGAGCATATCCAAGAGTCTTTCTGAACCTTACTCGTCTCCTTTGCCTGTTATCACAGGGATCAGAGTTGCCTTGCAGGACCTCTGCCCTGACTGCCTGTGTTCATCACTCCCTGCAGCCCTGCTGCCAGGAAGATGATCTGCCTTTGGGAAGGAAGTGGTCAGTCTGGGTCCTGGGGAAGGGAACCATTCTCTCCCTTTCTGCAGGCCAGCGTTATTTCACCCTTCTCTTGAAAGACAGTATTTTTATTCATTCACCCAATGTCTATAAATGTTTATTCCTCCATACCTGCCTCCTCTTGTCTTTGCTGGCTGGTCAATAGAAAGTCCAGATGGTAGGACGAGCCTAGAAGGGAATAGTAGTCAGAGCCATCTCCTGGGTTCAGACCCCCTTAATATGCTTGCTATCTGAGATGAGAGGGATTGAGAACAGTGAGGGTTGGTTGTGTCGGCAGCTTATGCTGGACCCTGCCTTTCTAAGCAGGATTTGCCTTACGGTGCTTTTTAGCCTCCCGAGAGCCAAAATAACTTACTACTCAAAATTAATTAGCAGTTCAAAGACTGACTTTTAGGCTTCCTTAAGGGTAGATCAGAACCACAGATCAAGTTTGATATTTTCAGATCCCAACTGTGAAGGTTCTTGGGTCAGTTAATAGTCTTTACCAAGTACTGTATCAGACATTCTATTAGATGTTTTACCTAACATCCTTTTTAGTTCTTGAAATAATGCTGCAAATAATGGAAAGTAAATTCACCTTTTTACAGAGGAGGAAATATATTCAAACATGTTCAGAACAACTCATTGGCAAGTAGTTATTGAATATCTGAGCACTAAACATTATTTTAGCATCAATGTAAAAGACAAAAAGCACAATCCTGTCTGCATGGCACTTGGCATTAGCAAGGGAAAACAGAGTGTAATCTTTCAGTGGCACAGCTTGTCTATGGTGGTAGGTACAAAGGATACAAAGGAGAAAATAGAATAGGAAGGAGGGGAGCCCTGGAATGCTAGGAGAGTGTTCCTGGCATCATAGTTGTAGTTGGCAGACTGGGGAAAGCTTCACTGAGGAGGCAACTATTGAGGGATACCAGGCAGAAGAAATGGCAAATGCAAAGGTCAGACGCTATAGGTGAGAGTACCTAACTCTAAAACATGAGCTCTTTATAACTCACAGTACTACTTTTCTAGGAGCTCTTCCATATCCCCGTTAGAAAACGGTATGTGACCCAACAATTTTATTTATTTATGGAACCGGGGATTGAACTCAGGACTCTGCACTTGCCAGGCAAGCACTTATTCTACTGAGCTATCTCTCCGGCCCTATGACCCATCAATTTATGTTTTATCAAATACTTAATTTGATGGATTGCTTGTTTTGTACAAATGACTACACTAATAAAAGTAAGCCCTGCCTTTGGGAATATAGAGTTCAGAGGAAGAGTGATCACCTCTGAGTATAATGTGCATTAAAGAAGTTTGCCTCCCAGACTTGTAATGGTTCCTTCTCAGAAACTTTGCCATTTGAACCTCATGGGCCAGGCATACTGTGGTCTGAAGAAAGGGTAGAGTGGGTGATAGGTGAGTGGCAAAGCTCAAGGAAGCAGAGGTACATGGTGGGCTTTCCAGGATGGTGAAGGAGAGGGTGGGATCACTTTGCCTGGTGTGACTGGGTGGGGACAGAGACACTGGAGACCCATCCCCGGAGGGTCCAGATAAAAGTGTGGTCTGTAGCCTGGTTTCTGAGAAGTAGGAGGGACTTGCTGGGTATTAGGCTGAGGAAGGACAGATGGTGTCTCCCCAGGTATTGTTCTGGTAATGAGAAGGGCTTGGAATTGGATGTTAATAGACCATCCTAAAGAGAGGGGAGAGGAATTAACAAGCAGGCACCAAGGAATAACTGACTGGGCTCAGGCTGTGGCAGAGGTTTTTATCTTCCTTTGGGCTTTTACAGGATCCCTCTTATTTCAAAGTATGACTAAGCACCTGCTTAGGCAAGCACAGAGACTAGGGTTTGAACCCTGGCAACACATGCTGCCCTGGCCCCGACCCATATCTCCCGGCATGCTGAGCCAGCCACTGAGTCTGAGCATGGTGGTGCATGCCTTGTAATCCCAGCATTGGGGAGGCTGAAAATAGAAGGATCACTACGAGTCCAAGCTGTGTAGTGAGACCCTGTACCAAATAATTTTTTTTAAAAAATCATCAAAGTATGGGGGCTGGGGATTTGGCTCAGTGGAAGAACACTTGCCTAGCAAGCTGGAAATCCTGGTCCTTGACACCAAAACCAAAAAATAAACCTCCCCTAAAAAAAAACCAGTTCAACAACAACAAAAACAAAAAGACCCCTGTAAAATCAAAGTATGGAGCCCCTCCTGTGCTTAGCCCTCCTGTGGAGGCGGGGGAGGTTCACGGAGAGCCCAGGAGTTCTGTGGCCCTGTAGCCTCCAGCATCTCTGGAGCTGGGTGACTTGAGGCCAGGGCTCTGGCTTGGGAAGGAGGTGTAGGTTCACACCAGCGAGTGGGGAAAGTGAAGCAATGGGTTGGGTTGGTCTTTTCCTGAGCATGTGCTGTGACAAAGGAAGTTGCAACATTTTTTTCCCTTCTTTTTTCTTTTTATAGAGTAAGATAGAAGAAAAAAAAATTTCCCGTAACTTTAGAAAAATGACTTCGTTTTGATGTGGTTATTGCCCCTGCCCTCACAGTGCCCCTTATGTGTAATATTTGTTTTGCCTTTTTTCTTTGTGTGTACCTTTCAGTCTTCCTATTCTGAGACTGGGTCTCTCTCTGCAGGCTGCTGTGGCTCCTGAGGGAAGGAGCTGAGGTCAGACTTGGGAGAATCTTGAGAAGGTGCCTCATCCATGGTCGCTGGGTGGCCGAGAGAGGTCTGTGCCTGCGAAGCTGCTGGCTGCTTCTGCCTTGCTCCTAGGAGCTGTTTAAATAGCCCAAATGGCTCCTGGTGCCCACCTGGTGTCTCTGTTGCCACTCTGGTCCATGTTTGCTTAGTGTCCCAGAAGACACTAAGCAACCACTTGGTTGGTGGCTTCAGTCTGTGTCTGGGCAGCACTAGGCAAAAGGACCCAAAACATGTGTTGGAGGCAGAAATCAGGTCTGGAAGACCACACGTTCATGCGGAGTCCTGGTTGGTTTGATTTTGGCCTTTGTGTTGGAGCTGGACAAAAATCCAGTTGTGTTTGTAAATGTACAGATGATAAATTTTCCAGATGAAAACTTTTGAAATCTGAAGAGTAGAACTGACTTT
>NDGM011109562.1:0-10994 GCA_002564305.1 Octomys mimax | reverse complement strand
AACATAGTGAGTACTGCTCTTTCATAAAGAAGGATAAGATCGAGTCATCTCTAACTAAATGAATGTACCCAGGGACCATATTGACAAATAAAATAAATTGGCCAAGCATGCTTAAATATTGCATCATTTCTCTGCTAGGAGAAACCAAAAGCATAAACAAGGGCCAAAATGTAGAATAACTATTGGGAAATGGGAAGAAAATGTTCTAGTGAGAAGAAGAACAGGGAGGTGGGAGAGGAAAGGAAGGAAGGGTGAAGAGAAAAGAAATAGAAGGATAAATGGAAACAGAGCTTTTTAAAGGACAGGAAGAGGGGTTGAAAGGAGGGGAGGGAATGGGGAAAATAAATAAGATATATCACGTTCAGTTACAAATTCACTATGATGAATGTTATGCATATCTAAAATGTACCAATAAAAAGAATAAAAAGATAGACACCATGCAAAGTCAGTGATTAAGATGATGAGGAGGAAGGTTAAGAATTGCTTCACCCTGATTTGGATTTTTAATCACAATGCAAGGTTCAACAAAATTCTAATCTTTGGGAATATTTAAAATTTTATCTCTTGCTCTTTTCTTCCTACTTTACATTTATCAGTGGTTTTCACATTGGTTTACTGGCTTCCTTTTTTATTGCTTTTGTCTCTGATCAGATTCTTAGAACCTTAGGATTTAAGTAATATAATTATTTTCATAATTTTAATCTTTCAGAGTTCAGCCCACAGTGTAATTTCTATTTAAGATAATACCTCCAAGTGTTTCTTGGTGTATAATTTGGTGTTGGAACAATTTCTTTGTTGTTTATTTGAGAGTGGCTCTCACCATGTAGTACAGGCTGCCCTTGAACTCACTAGGTAGCCCAGGCTGGCTTCCAACTCTTGATGATCTCCTGCCTCAGCCTCCGAAGTGCTAGGATTACAGGGGTATGCCACCACACCCGGCTTTCCTCATTATATGAATGTTAATTTGAAGCTTACTGGTTTATGCTTTTAAATTTGTAAGTTCTTAGATTGTGTTGTTGTCTATGAAGTAAAATCATAAAGTGGTTAAAGCAGAATTAGTCTACAGTGCAAATTGAAACCCTACCGTTCAGCATTCAGAGTTCCCAGCAGAACACCTCTAACTTGACATCTCCATTTTTCCTGGCACGAATCCTCCTCAGGCCCCGCTCATGCTTTGCATCTCCTCTACATTAGCAACCTCAGATACAGCATCTTGCTTAGAGCTCGTTCCTCACAGAAGAACTTCTGAGGCGAATCTAGCTCACAAGGGTTTCTCCTCTTCTGATCTCATTATTATTTTATTTTTACCCACTTAGAAATTATGTTTCATGCTGTGACAACCGTATTGCTATCTATAATGTTGCTCATTCCCATGCACTATGTAATTTGGGGTGCTTGACTCATTTTTTTAATGAGATACTGGGTACGAGGAGAGCAAAATAGCTTTTCACCTTTTGTTTTATAGTAAATACTGACACAGTAGCCTACTTAGGACCCTTGTTGTCACCCAAGCAGTGTTTTCGGGTGATGGAGTTTGTCTTGGAGGCAGAATATAGCTCTAAGAGTCAGTGAGGACTTCTTTGGAAGAAATCGCACATCCCGTACTATACCTTGATGACCTCTAAAATGCCTTCATTCGTTTGTGGGTCCGTTTGAATATTAAACCAGTTTCCCTCATTTCCAGAGAGGATTACATATTTTGCCAACCAGTTATCAGTACCCTCTTCATCAAGATCAATTGCTTGTAATCGTATCAGTTCTGAACTCAAACAATTCTCTTTGATACTTGCTGAGTACTGAAATAGAACAGATCAATTTCATAATCAATGAATGTTCAAAAGAATAACAATTCTAAAACATAATTACCTTATAAAATGCTAACAACAAATGAGCTCAATGATTTTTTATTTTTGGTGGAACTCAATAATTTTTATGCCATGATTAATGGCATGCTTCCAATCAGAAATATAAGAATTAAATGATTCTTAAACTGATTTTTATATACAGCATGTAAAATCCAGCTCAAATTTCAACTTGTTTCATTTCTTTTCCTGATTATTTTATTGTTTATGTATTTGGTACAGGTTCTCACTATGCAGCTCAGACTCATAGTGATCCTCCTGATTATTTTTTAACTTACAAGGGATCATATATTTTTCAGTAGAGGGCCAATTAGTAAGTATAGGAGGCCTCACTGGCTGGAACATCAGTGTTATGGCTCCTTGTCTCTGCTACTGAAGCAGAAATAAGTCATAGACAGCACGAAATAGAATAATCAAAATGTCTTTTTATCAAAATAAGCGGCAATCAAGATTCAACCCTCCTAGGTTGGACTTTATACTTCTTTATGCATAAAGATAAAAATGAAAGTTGCAGGCTGGGGAGATAGTGGACTACGCATCTGCTTATGCAAGTGCAGAGACCTGGGCTTGATCCCCAGTACCACATGTGGCGCCGGCCCCGCCCCTGGGTGTGCTGAGCTGGCCACAGAGACTGGGTGTGGTGAAGTACACCTGTAATCCCAGCTCTGGGGAGGCTGAAAACAGGAGGATCACTATGAGTCTGAGCTGCGTAGTGAGACCCTGTACCACATACATTAAAAAAAAAAATAGTTGCAAATACTTGGGTTTCTGGTAGAATGAATGTAGTTAATCATGAAGTAAATGCAAATGTTCCACTGTCATCAAGTTAGTCTCAGAGTTTCCACAATTAATGAATTTCCACAATTCTGTGAGCCAATGGCATGGAGTTGCTAGCTCTTGCTTTCATAGAGAAAGCTGCTCGGAATACTGAATCAGAGATAATATAGATGTTATTCCCAGGGTTTATGCAGCAAAGCTGAGGCCCCCATGTATGTGAGAGAGGCAGGCTCACAACTAGTGGGAAAGCCCTGAGTAGCTACACCTACAGGAAGATCACAAGGGTCACAACTTACCGAAGTCTTTTCTAAGACAGGGAAATTGTCGTTGACGTCTAGAATCTTGATTCTGCAGTCGCACTCGGAGGACAGCCCGTCGGCAGCTCCATCCCGATCTGAGCCCCTCACCAGCAGGTTGTACATACTGTGTTGCTTGATTAGGATGAAAAAGTGTGCAGCTTAGCTTTTGTCTTGGGTGAACCCAACCCATTCAAAGGTCATGACCTCCCTCTACTTCTACGTGAATATCCGATGAAATCCATATAACTGATCTTTAATGTTCACTAAAATTGAATGGCACAATTTTCTTTTCCTCCTTTACATTGGAAGAAGGCACACATGGGTCATTCCATTTTTGCTTTTCAAAATTTGATTTTTTTCATTGGTGCAATGTAGGCCCTACATAATGATTACATTCCTCATAGGGAATTTGTACCTGTACATCATATATCTTTGTTCTTCTTGTTCCCCCACTCTCCTTCTCTCTTTTCAACTCTTCATCCCCTTTTTATTTTGCAAAGACATTTCCTTTTTATCCTTTTCTTCATCATTGTTTCTTCTCTCTTCCTCCCCCATCTCCCTTTCCTTATGAACAATTCCTTTCCATGTCACAATATCTATTATACATTTTGTTTCTCATTTACACTGCGAGCTCCTCACAGCAGACAGTCAATGTGACATTTCACTCATTCACTGAAGCTTTACCTCTCTGTCAAGGAAGCTGGACATGGTGCGGACTTCTCCGGTATACCTGTTCACCATGAACATTGGGGCACCTGCAGGCTCCTGAGAGATGATCTTGTAGGCGATTTTAGAATTCAGGTGGTTGGCTTCGTCTGCATCTGTAGCACTTAGCTTTACCACCAGGGCATCTAGAAATAAAGACAGAGTGGGGAATGGTTGGCACTGTTAGGATGAATGCATTAGATCTTCAGGCTTAGAAAGGAAGAGTGGTGGGCTCTCTCCTGAATCATCTCTGTGCAAGTTTTCTACAAGAACATGTTTCTATAACTTACACATATACCAGTGATTACAAAACAGTGGGCTGCTTCTATGAATTTCTTTCTATTTATAAAATATTTGTATCACTTAAATGAGTAAATGGAAGATTAGTAGCAAAACGTAGTGGTCTTTAATATATGGTAAAAGTTCAGTAGTCTATTTAAAGCCCAAGGGAGTGATGTTGTCAGTTTTGTTTTGCTGTGGCTTTGTGAAATTATTTTAAATGCTTAATTAAGAACAATTATAGCTCAGTTAAAGTCAGCATTGCAACTATTTATTGAGCACCTATATTCCTAGCTGTCATTCATCTAGAAAGAGATAATTACTATGGTTGCTCTGTAAGGTAGTGGCACTTTATCAAGCACCCAAAATATGTAATTATTGGAGAGAAGATTTGATCGTAGGAATCTAAGAAGTTCTTAATTACTTATAGAGACAGAAGCAGGCGTGCTGGCTAATCCCAAGGACATCATCGCACTGGACAAAGTTTTCCAGAGTGTGCAGGTTCCTGATATTCTTTTGCTCCCTGGCCAGGCCTCAAAGTGAGTAACTCAGAGCTTCCTTGGGTATGAAGAGCCAGGACCCAAGGACTTCCCGGGTCCTGACAATGCACGCTGGCTCTGAAGCCCTTTCTTCATAAACTCCTCTCGTCTGAGCAAGCAAGTATTCATACTTCACTAATCAGCAGCCAAGGGAACTGGAGACAAGAGAACTTGTCTTCATTCAGCAAGACTGTGCTGGATGATACATGTCAGCAGCCAGACAAGGGAAGCGTTTGGAGTCTCCTCTCTGCCTCTCTGTGTCCTTCCATTTTAGACGTCCCATCCCTCGCCTTTCTTCTAAAATTTACTTTTTCTAATACTTCCTCTGTCGATGTACTTAGAGGTATGTTGACAGGCATAAATTCAAAAGGGGAAGGAATAAGAGAAGACTGGAGGGAGAAGAGGCAGAAGGCACGTGGAGAGGAAAGAGCCACCTCAGAGAAACCGAAAACTAAGAGGGAACAGAGTTAAGAAAGGCTTGGTGACACACTGTAATTTCAGTAGTGGGAAGGCTGAGGTGGGAGGATCCCCGTGAGTCTATTTAAAGGCCAGCCTGGGCTACATAGTCTCCAAAAGAAAGAAAGAAAACAAGAGGGACAGGAGTTTCAGGAGAGCTAATATAAAGGGAGAACAGAGGAGGGAATTAGACTTGGAAATGGAATGAAACAGGATGGGAAGGAGTAAATTCATGAGCGCCGAGACTCACTTCCTACATAGACCACTTCCTGGGCGGCTGATTGCTCTGCTTGATGGAGCAACTGGGAGGAGGTCCCAGTCCCTCTACCCGGAGAGGTTCAGGCCCAGACTTGGAGGAAGGCACCAGAATAGAGCCTGCGTGAACATTCATGGCTTCTTCCTGTGCTTACTCCTTCGTGTTAAATTAACCACTAAACTGAAATGGTTCATGCAAGCACAAAGATCTTCTATAAATAAAAGTATAGGGCCGGGGACACAGCTCAGTTTGGTTTTTTCTTCCAATCTTTAACAGATTCTTTTTTTTTTTTTTTTAATGTATTTAGTACAGGGTCTACAGAGTCTACAGGGTCTCACTATGTAGATCAGACTTGTGATCCACCTGTGTTCAGCCTCCCAGGTGCTGGGATTACAGGCAGGCACCACCAAGCCCATTTGTAAACTTCGCCTCAGAGCGCCCCGGGGGCAGGGTTAGCGCGGCAGGTTGGGGGATCAAACCTCCAGCCCCTGCGGCTGCCTAAGCGGCACTTTAATCCGCTGAGCTATCTGGCTGGCCTTCTCCCAGTCTTTAAATGCCCAGGGTTTCAATCTTCTAAAACTGCTGCCCCAAGGAAGCGGAGGAGGCCGCAGGGCGGAGAAGGAGTCCTTTACTTACTGGCGTCGCTGTTCTCTTCAATGCCAGCGGTGTAGATGTTCTGGGTAAAGACGGGGGCGTTATCGTTTATGTCCATGACTTTGACCCTGAGCTCTAGAGGACTCTCCAGATCTTCCCCCCGCGAGTTCAGAGCACGGCAGTAGATCTGTGGAAAGTCAGAAAAGGCGCGGTCACTCCCCACCACAGGAAACAGGGTAATGCGTTTGAAAATACATAAAGAAGCGAAGAAGTGACTTTCCCTTGAACTTGGACTGCATTATCATGCAATAATGTAAATATGATTGAGGCATTCGGTCACCTGCAGCTGTAACATGCAAGAGAATCTTGAACAGTAACCCTACATTTTAACTTTTTCTCATCCATTGTAACCCTTCATTTGTTCAGTCTACTGTGTTTTACTGAAAGGAAGCCACGATATATATATATATATATATTTTAATTTAGTACAGAGTCCACAGGGGTCTCACTATACAGGTTGGACTCATAGTGATCCTCTTGTTTTCAGCATCCCAAATGCTGGGATTACAGGCGCGTGCTACCACACCCAGTCTCATTTGCCATCTCAGCGCACCTGGGGGAACTGGGCCAGCATGGCAGGCAGGGGATCGAACCACCACCCCTGTGTCTGCCTAGGCAGGTGCTTTAATCTGCTGAGCTATCTGGCTGGCCCGGAAACCATGGTCTTGACATTTTCTCAAAACGGGGGTAAAATAGTATGAATAAATCAAAAGGCTGCTGTGACTTACCAGGAAAAGTGGAGTTATCTCTCTGTCCACCACTGAAGTAATGTTAATTTCCCCAGTCCGAGGATTAATGGTGAACACACCATAAGGGGGCCGGTCAATCCCTGCCCCGGAGATGCGGTACGTGATTTTCTGGTTCGCTTCGCAGTCTGAGCGAATCTACAAGTGAAATGGTTAGGATCTGATCTCAGTTAGAGCCAGTCGTGAACCTGAAGAGTCAAAAACTGAAAGGGAAAGGAAACCATAGCTAGATGGGCTTTGGTTTGAAATGTAGCATTGTGACTCAGCGCTGTGTGACCCTGAAATCAATGATGTCCTCCAAGATTAAGGTGGGGCAGCACTGTCACACACACATGACCTTTATGCTGCTGGATGAGGTCACGTGTTTACAGCCCTAGCGCAGGTGTGTATTGTGTATACACATGCATATGTGATGCCAGATTTGCTATTATCAATAATACAGTGCTCAGTTTCCTGATTGTGTTTGAGTATAGTTGGACAGAAGAAATCTGCATCTTTAATAACTCTTTAAATTTGTGTTATGGTAATAAATACCCTGCTTAAACTTGAGTTTGAGATTCAGTCAAAATGGTAGACAGATTAAGAAAATTACAAGAGAAATAGTGTTTAGATATGGATAAATTTCTAATATATCACTCTTCTGCCAAATAGGTAATACGTAGCATACAATATCACAGATAATATGTAACACAAATATTAATTATTGCTGAACTCAAGGCCTTCACACTGAGCTGCCTTCTCAGCCTCTTTATTTTCTTATGTATTTTGATAAAAGTTCTTGTAAAATTTCTGAATTGCTCAGGCTGAGCCTGAACTTGCAATCCTCCTGCAGCAGCATTTTAAGCCCTGGACTAGGCCTGGGTGACCCCGCTTAACTTCTGCCTACTAGATTTTATGGCCAACATAGACTTTGGCCACAAGGATTTGTTTTAATATCTTCATATCGATTGCTGTCTTCTGTACTGAAGAAGAATGTGTCTAGTAAAATATTAAGACTTGTCATCCAAGTAGCTACCATTAATTAAAGTCAGCTAGAAGTACAATTTCAGTTAGCTCAGGTCTAATCTGAGGATCTTTTTTCATGCATAGAAGAAAGCTCTCTGAAATGCAGATTAAAAAAGGGATGTGCAGTGTAAATGCCAATAGCATAAGCGTGTGAAATTAAATGAAAATCATACTTTAAAAACGTCTTTCCAGTTTGAGAAGTTCTGAGGAAACACGAGGTTCTTTGCTCGAGTTGAGGTTGGACCTGTAACCTGAGTGCTGACGCTTATTCTCCCGCGGCTGGCTGTCTCTAGGGAGCTGGAGCAGGGCAGTGACGCTGCCTGCTGTTGGTTTCTGCGGCCGCCCAAGGCCGAGATGCCCAGCACGCGCGAGGGGACGGCTGCGTGGGCGCCAGCCCTCACGGACCCTCCGTCACACGTGCTCACTCGCACTTTCCTCCCTCCTTGGCAGCCCGCGTTTGTGAAGGCCTTTTCACTCTCTCCTAATTTTGAAGTTAGAGATTTTGACACTGCCCTTACTGTCTTGGATTAAGCAAATACAGCGGGAAACCCCTGCCTACTGGCGCGTTAGTCCACAGCAGGTGCAGGCAGCGACGGACAGACCTCAGACAGACTGCTGCACCCATTTGCGCCCTGGAGCCGAGCTATTCTCCTAGGGTTACTTGCCAAGTTCGCTGTTGGCAAGCTCACTTGTTCTGTGTTGCTGCTGGCGCATGATAACAAGGAAGTGACTACACGTCGCTCTCTCCTACCCCTGTGCGGCGGTCGGGCTTCAACTCCGTGAAGCGTGTTGGACTTTTCCTGCTAGCCACGCATTTGCCATCAGCACACGACCCTCTTGTGTGGCTTGGGCTTTGTCCCTTACCCTGGCGATCGGATTCCTCTTGGAGTTGTCCTCTCCTTCCCGACAGGCCGCGGCAAACTTGATCCACTCCCTCTTCTGCCGCCTGACGGTTTGCCATGTCGTTGTGCCATTTTCAATGTCTAATTCTTTCACCTTAAGCAAAGAGAGTTCACATTCATCCTGTTAGAATGCCTTTACCTAATACAGATATTTATCTGACTTTGCGAGTTGTACCTGGAAGAAACAATGGTGCTCAACTAAGTCTCAATGCTGGAGAAATACAGCTTGCCCAGCGCTGACTGCTACTTTACTGGAATCAAATTACTTCTAACTCTAAGATTCTAACTCAAACAGTTCCCATTAGCTCTGTGTGGTGTTCGTAACACTCAATAATTCGTCCTGCATGGTAGCTTGTCTTTACTGCCTGTGGAAGCCAGGCTCACCTCACCTTCCCCGCTCTCTGACAGGACCTTACGGTCCCTGCAGTTTAAAGGCTACCACTCCTCTGTGTGAGCGTGTCTCATCCTAAACATAAGCTGCACTCATTTAAGCTGAGGGAGGAGGCTTTATCTTCTGTTGATAAGGACGTCCTCATGAGTACGTATCCAAGTGCATTATTGCAAAATTAGAAGATTAGAGCCGATGGGTGGCACTGGCCATGCATCCTATGGGCATCTCCGTGGCTTTTAAATTTTCTTTTGTCTTTTTGAGACAGGTTTTCACTACGCAGTTCAGGCTGGGCTTGAACTCACTGTATAGCCCAGGCTGGCCTCAAATTTGTAGTGATCCTCCCTGCCTCAGCCTCCTGAGTGCTGGGATTACAGCTGTGCACCACTCTATGGCTTGTTGATGTTGTGCATTTGTGTGTCTACTTGCTTTGTTTGTCCCTTTGTTTGTCCCTGTTGTTGGTCATGGATGCTTAAGAATTTTATGTAACGGAAGACTTTCAAAATGCTACTACATGCATAAATGCATGTGTATATGTGCATAAACATATTTTTATTTTTGAAAGTACTAATATCTTCATGGAGACATAGATGATTATATGTTTATTTAATCTGTGGTTTTATTTAATTACTACCTTGGGGTGGAGACATTCCCTATGTGAAGCTTATTGTTTCAAGAAGCAGTGCATTTATATCCCCATTTTAATACAACTTCCTGAAGTATATCATATATTTCCTATTTTTTCATCAGAGATTAGAAACGTGATTTCATTTTCTCCAATGACTTGAGGTGATCCTAATAAAAATTTCACTACTGCAATAAAATTGGGTCTCACCAGAGATACAGCACAGTAGTCTTATTTCCTGAGTTCCACTCTAAAAGTCAACAGATTTCCTATTTATTTAATTCCTTATGGAGATTTTAATTTTTATATCTTTCCCTTTTTCATAAACCAGTTTGTTTCTTGTTGATATGTCAAAAAACCCTTCCATTTTAATGTTTTCCTTTTCTTTTTCCTTTTCTTTTGCTATAGTTTGGAAAACTGTTTTTGGTGTGTGTTTGTTTTGCGACAGAGTATCCCTGTGTAGTTCAGAGTGACCTTGACCTCCCTATGTGGCCCTGGCTGGCCTCAGATCATTGTGATTCTCCTGTCTCAGCCTCCCAAGCCCTGGGAATACCAAACTGGGTATACTGGGAAACATTTAAGTATGTCCCTATCATAGTTTTATGAGTGGGAGGCACACAGACAATGACGTGCCCAAGCCATGGCCTTAAAGAATAAAAATTAGAAAGATCGGTTTTACTCCTGCTATTTCAGCTTGAGTCATGATCTTTCTCTTAACTTCTGTGTGCATGATTATGTTTTCAACTATTCCAATGTTTGATACATACTATGAAACCCAATTTTCTTTTGATTTTAAGTAGAGAATATAGTTTTCTTATACATTACCTCCACAATAAATTCACTGTTTACTTCCAGCACCACCTGTTAGAAAAGACACAGCGTTAGCATGCATTTATGGAGTGCTCAGAAACAGGGCATAACAGCACAGATGATACTCTTTCATTAACTTGTCTCTTAAATATGCATTTAGTTAAAAAATGTAAAATTGACACAAGTAATAGAAAATGAATAATATAGCTTTTTGCCCTCAAAAGGCTTTTACATTTTAATTTTGATTTGTGTGTGCAGAACATCATGACTACATTCTTTTGGAGGCTTTTAAAATTTCAGAGAAGACCAGCATGTGACTTTCTACCACAGGCAGGTTAGAGCCGCATGTGGGCCAGGTGGCAGGGGTGGGACAGGGGCTTCAGTTACCAACGTGGAGTGTAGGGGGGTCACGCAGGCCAGCAGGGGCTTCTAAGGGCTCTGTGGGTTGAATCTGATTTAACAAGAGGAGTTGATCCAGAACACTTCAGCTGGTGCCAACAAGAACACAAGAGTAAAGGCACACGATTTTAGAGGCTGGTGCAGAGCCAGTACAATTAGTGGCCTAAGGAGAGGCACCCTGAGAGATGAGGCCAGACAGTCAGCATGGGGCTACACCGGAAGTGCTTCACATGCTAGGCAGTTGGACTGCACTGAATAGAGATGGAGAGTAAAGAGATCATTGTTTTTGAAA
>NDGM011109524.1:0-14063 GCA_002564305.1 Octomys mimax | reverse complement strand
CACACACACACACACACACACACACACAAATAAATAAATTATAAAAAATAATAAAGCAACTATGGAATCAAAAGAGGATGCAGTAGATGGAGGATGACAGCAGGCAAGTGAACTGTAGGATGGCCAAAGAGACTGAGGAATAAAGACAGGGGGCTAGAGCAGACTCAGGAGGGTGGGAGCCTAGTAAGGAGTCCTAGGAAAGGGAGAGATGCCATTGCCATAGTGAGTAAGGTGAGGACCAGCCAAGCAGATACCTGTGTGACTGCTATGGCCTCTGTTGGGCTTGTGGTAGGAGTGGAAGGGCTGACACACAGCAACATGTAGAACATGGGGCCACATATAAAATGGCTCAGAAGGCTTCATGTGGAGCGTAGTTGAGGTTGGTTGCAGTAGCTTTAGGGTGATGCCTTTTAGGACTTGTTAGTGTATCAGTGAAGATTAATACAGGCTACACCCAATATGAAATACAACAATAGTTCAAACTTGATGTACATGTCCCTCTTTCCCCCAATTAGTAATGTTAGAAAGTAAGGTGTGGAGGAGAAATGGAAGACTGCAATCACCTCACCAAGGATGGTCCAAGTGGTTCAACACTGCCACACCCAGCCATAAGAGAATCAGAGGGGTGCTGTCCATTCCAGATGTCCTGGAGCCAGGTGCAAGAGTAGGTCAAGATTTATAGCTCAAAGATTTGTCAAGAGTGAGAAAAGGCACGATGGAAGCAATGATCATACTTCGCAAAGTTAGAGGTTGATTTATGTTTCCTTATTGTGGGGGGGGGGATGTAGGGGTGCTGGGTGCTTCTACTCTGGTTTCTATACTAATCCAGAATAGAATGAGCATTGGAGGAAGAGGGCAATGTATCGAAGCCATCAAAACTTTTCAGAATGGTGAGATTCAGAAATGAGATAAAGGAGTTGGCTCTTGAAAGCAAGAGGGATTCTAACCAGGGAAGATATAGAGGAGTTTGGTATTTAAAAAATGCTATGTGAATGATGAGTAATATCTCAACGAATGCCATCTATTTTCCATGTGGAGGCAAAGTCAATGTTAGTCTCAGGTAAAGTGTAGATTTGAGGGAAGAGACACACAATGTATTATTTTCTTTGAGGGCCAACATAACTTTGAAGTTTGTAGATTCATAGGGAAGAGCCTCCAGCCCATTTAACACTTATGATTTTATTTAAAGCAAAACCACGAAACAATAAGACCAGCTAAAAATGGAGGGGAAGCCTGCTCAAAGAAGTATGAAGAAGGTGGATGGTGGAGTGCATCCATAGTTGCAGGAATTAGGCAAACGCTAAGACAGACAAGGGCATGCAAAGCATTTGCAGAAATTTACAAGGAAGTAAGTGTAGTGACCTTTACCATGGGTACCATCAATCAGTTCCAATAGCAGCTATTTATTTATCCAATGTTTCATTTGCATAAGGTTTTTGTTATTGTAAGAATTGATATTTTACAGGTATACTTTGTTGTTCATTAAAACTATCTTTAGCTTTCACAGTTAATGGTTTTTTTCTGTACATATAAAATTGCTTCTAATTTAAGTCCATTTCCCCAAATGTTATTACTTTTATCTCTGGAGGAAAATAGTCCAGTAATTTCCTCATAGATCATTTCATACTCTTGCCATCTTTTACCTCTGAGTCTGTAGAACAATTTTTCTAACCACGCCTCAGAATTCTATTGTTTATATCATTTGGATTTCTCTTCTCTGGTCCCTCTACAACTACTCCAGCCTTTTTAAAAGTTGAATGCAAATTTTAGTAGAATGAATAAGAAAAATTAATCTCTTGGTATGCTATTTAAAGGGTGCGGTAGAGATTTCATTTATTTAATGTGTCACCAAAGGAAAGATAAGGAAGACAAAGAGAACTCTGCAATTCAAATATTCCAGTCAGCGTAAAGGTTGCATGACTCAGTAAGCTGCTGTTATGGGTTGTGTAGATCTCCCCACAAAGCATTGTGTAAGCACAGAGACTTCTTTGGAGGCAGCTGAATCTAGAGTGTGTGACTGAGTCATCCTCTTCTCTGACAGATCACCCTGCCTTGAAGCCAGCCAGTTATGGACTGAGGCCTCCACAAACTGCGTGCTAAACAAACCATTACTTCCTTGAATTTGAGCATTGAGTGTTTTGTCCTTGTTACAATGAGAAAAGTAACTAAGACAACTGTTTAGGGGTGAATCTATATTTTTTAGTCATACATCATTCTCTTGAAAGGATTTGGCAAGGAAAAGGGTATTCTCAAGCCAATATAATCTAGACAAGAACAACTAAGGCAGATAAGGGCCAGGAGTCCTTACTTTAGCTCTTCTACTGGCTTTCTATGACATGGGTATAAATCATAGTTGAAAATTTAGAAGGCTCTTCCTATAAGCATATCCTGAAAGGGATTGTGAGGTTCTCGCATATGTTTATTTCATAAATGACATTTAATATAAACATGAAATTCAACAGCACAACACTGATCTTATTTTGTAAGAATGATGACATTTGTTTTCATTTAGGTTCAACTGAACTCTATCCTTAATAGAAGGATAGTAACAGTATACAAGAATTCCAACTTCTCCCCATCCTTGCCAACACTTGTCACATAGGGGGAGGGGATAAATGACAGTGACAGCCATCCTAACTATGTAACATCCTCTTGCTGTACATACAATTTGCAGATATCTGATAATTAATGACATTGGACATATTTTTACACATCTATTAGATATTTGTGTGTCGCCTTTGGAAGAATGTCTACTCAGTGTTTATTTTTAAAATTTGGTTATTATTCATTTTGCTAATAAGTTGTAGAACTTTCCTTGATATTTTTGAAATCCATACCCTGTTTGACAAATGGTTTGTGAGCATTTTCCCCAACTCCATAGGGAGTTCTATTGTTTTGTCCTTGGCAGTGCAAAAGCTTTTTATTTTTACAGAATATCATTTATCTAGTTTTGCTTTTGGACTCTTGTCCAAAACATCATTGCCCAGTCCAATAGCATGACACGTCTTCTGGTTTGATTTTCTCTAGAAGTTTTATAGTCTCAGGTCTGAGTCTTAAGTCTGTAGCCCATTTTGCACTGACTTTATGAAGGACGCAAGCACAGCATCTCTGTGATTCCTTGTGTAGCTCCAATTCTCCCAACCCCAGCTGAAGAAGACAGAATTCTTTCCCTGTTGCACATTCTGGCTTACCTCAGTCAGCTGAAAGTGTTCACCTGAATTTATCTTCATATTCTCTGTTCTGTGACATAACTCTATATGTCTACCTGGATTTCTTTAGTTTTTAGCTACTACCATGCTACCCTTTATCTCTTTCTTAGGACCTTCAATGATATCCAAGACCTCATCCCATTCTGGTTCATGATGACATTTATCACTGGGATACAATTACATTCCCAACTGTTACCATAAGAACAGATCCTCACGTTGCCAATGTCATTTTGTATTTAATGTTCAATGTCCTGAACATAAGCTTAATTTGTGGTCATCTCCAGAAGGCAGACAATTATTGCTTAGATTTAATCTCAATTTGCTTATCACCACATTGTGCAGAGGAGATGGTAGAATGGGGTCCCTGGGGTCCTAACTTTGTAAGTCTCCTTCGTGCCAATGTCCATCCTCTGGGAACTATGAATGACTCAGATTCCATGTGGGTAACCCTTAAAACTCAACCTACTTGTCCCCTAAAGGAAAATTGTTAGATGTTCATGTGTATGATTGATTCTGGATAGATAGATAGATAGATAGATAGATAGATAGATAGATATAGATAGATATCTATAGATATTTATATCTATATATATAATTTCAGATGCTTTCATATATAATAAATACATAATTTATTTCTTAAATAATAGCAGACTAGAAAGTCTGCTATTTAAAATTTTTTCATTAGTTAGCTGCAAATAAATGAGAAGCAATACCACCAATTTTTTTAAGAAAATGAACACCCCTTTTGCAATTTATTCTAAAACACATTGTTGACTTATCACCAGACCGAAATTTGCACCCTCACTAATATCTTGTCAGATGTACTTTTCCTCTGATTTTTCTTCTGCATTGGCAAACCAACTCCTTGTACCAGGTGATGCTCCAAATGATCATAGGGACTTGGATCTGGTACTTGGCTCCTGGACCATGCCTTATAGACCAGATCTAGTGTGTGAAGAAAAAGGTGTCTCTATTTGCCTTTGTCTTTAAGAAAGTGAGTAATTGCCTCTCTCCCTACCTATTTCCTCCATGGAGAATTTACTGGCCCAAATTTTTAAAAAAGCTCCTACCATACTCCCATTTGCTGTAAGTGCAATTAGTTGCAGGTACAAAATTTGGAGCAAAGAGGCCTCCCGTGGCCTCTTGTGCCTGCGGTTATCCAACTGTGGCTGCAGTTTTTCAGTGCACAACTGATTGCACCCACAAAAAGAAAGGCTAAACTTTGAAAATGGGTCCCTTTAAGACAGTTGGGGGATTGCATGCCTCCACTTGGCAAATTGCAATCTGTTAGAGGCGCAGCCATCACTCTGGCTGGCACTGCAAGGCTGAAATCCAGGTTAGGCACCTTGGGTGAGATGGAGGCTCGACTCTAGCACAGGTGTGTGGGCTGAAGGCTGCCCCATGCCTTCCCAAGACTTCCCTTTCAGTGCCCGGTGGATGATGCATTAGTATTCAGCAGTCCTGACTCCGTCTCCTGCGTAGTTCACCAGTCACTCTCCCAAAGGCTTTGAAGAAAGAAGCTTGGTCATGCTGTCAATATAACACATTTAACCAACTCTAAATTTGCTTTAAAGAGACAGCTACAAAGATTAACTTTTGCAAAGTGACTCACTCCACCATGAGGCAAAGGCATCAGTTGGCTCCTGAACGTTATTAACTGTGTCACTGAGTACATAAGAAAGGGTTTTGAAGGAATTCCAGTGTGAATCCACTAATTCAATAATTCAATAACATAAATTCAAGTAATGGATATTAATACTATGTTCAAAACACGCTCACAACTTTTTATATCTCTTTTTGCAGGGACAGAGCATGCGTCATGAGAGACTCCTGATGAAATAATAAAACCTAATTCTCATCTAGGAGAAAGAATCATTATGGGAGGATGGTAATTTACTTTATATGACCTTCAATTGATTATTCTGTGGCTGCTACACAAATATCACAGGAGCTATTGATCGTAAAACCTACCAAATAGATCTCTAATAGCTTTTACTGGGCAAAAATAATTATGCTTGCACTGTGGTCAAACACACATAAACCAATGTGGAGGTATTAATGTATGGTATTATTACCCATCTGTCGACGAGGTATGGAGAGGACTCTTCTCGGGAATACACTATGTCTAAGCCCCATGAAAGCTCAATATCCAAGCCAGCAATTATAGCCAGTTATACTGAAAAAATTGATTACTGTAACTAAAAGCTAGAGCTGGAAAGCAGAGGCTGTAGCTTGCTTAATAAAAGTAAAATAATAACAAGAGATACCCTAATTGAGTCCAGCTGCAGTGGCTTGGAGGATGCAGAAATTGAATTTCCTTGTGGAGCTGGCAGCAGAGTAACTCTTCAGAGTCAAGAGCTTCCTATCTAGCCCAGATCAAGACCAACGACCAACACCCTGAGAAGGCCAGGGTGTCCAATCAGAGGACAGATCATCTATCGCTCAAGAAAAAGTGTACAGGATACTCCAAAAATGGGGTGCTGCTAGCTACGGAGAGCAAGAAAAGCCAAGGCAGAGAGAAACTTCAGTTCCACTTTGGTGAACAGGAAGCATGTTCCACTCACTCGAGGCGCGCGGCCCGACTCGCGCTATCCATGCAGGGTGACTCGGGAAGAGCCCCGGCAGATGTCTGAAGGTCCCACATGCACAGGTTAAGGGCTCCACCACGCCGACCTGCGGTTCTGAGAACTTCTGAGATTTCGACAGCACACAGCGAATTTGGCATTTGCTCTGATCCGTCCAAGTTCAAATAATAACATAAATAAGTGTTTCACTAGCAAAAACCAGAAAGAAAAATGAAACAAGACAAAAAAAAAACAAAAAACAAAAAACAACCCTACTATTAAGACCTTTGAGAGAGAGAGAGAGAGACAGAGAGAGAGGAGTGAGGGTGTAATACGTGTATCTCTTGAAACAGAACAGTGTAGTATTCCACGAATCTCACTCGTGCGTTCTATAAAATAGAACTGAAATGTGCAGCTCCAGAGTTGCGCATGCCACCGATGAGTAGTTTCCCTATCTATTTATGTCATGAGCACTGCTCACAACCTTCACAGTAGAATATTGATCTACGTAATCTACGTATTAGCATTTCAAATAAGTAAATAAATAATCCCACCGTGGGAACTGGCTTCGAAGAAAGAAGCCTGTGAGTGATGGGAGGAGCCGCGAAGTTCCCAGGTGCGCCCCTCCTCGTGGCAGCCACTGCCTCCTTCTCACTTGGTTATTTCTCTTTTGCCCTGGCATGCTCAGACCCAGTTGTCAGAGCTAGCGGAATTGAAGCCATCGCTTTTCTCTCTCTCTCTCTCTCTCTCTCTCTCTCTCTCTCTCTCTCTCTCTCTCTCTTTTATGATTTATAATTCAGAAGCGAAAGAGGGGCAGGGAGTTGAGGGCATCTCCGCGGCTGCGGTCACTGTTATTATCAAAGAAATATGTGCTTCTCAGGAACTTGAAACCTGTTCAGGACTGTCGTTTCCCAAGGCCTTGCTGCGGTGTAATTCCCGTCTAAGGGACTCACACTTGGAACCCGTGAGACGGAGCTGCGGCCCGCGGGTCTGCATCTGCCCGTGCTGGGTCACGGTCAAATTCCATGACAGAGAGGTCCAGGAGCCTTCAAACCAAAGGGAGACCCTGAGCCCCAGTACAAAATGCATAACACGTGGGCAGAGCTTTGCTTACCTGTACCCCTCCCCCACCCCAGGGCAGCATCTGAGGGGCTCCGTAAGGCCTGTAAGACCGCAAAGACAAGGTAGTGGCATTACAAATAGTTTGCTCATTTTGAAAATATTCCCTGTCTTTCGAGGTCCCTTTTTTAAAAAATTGGTTTTGGTTTGTTTGTTTGCTTGTTTTTAATCCTTACAGTCTGGCTTTACAATCCTTTGGGGTCTCGGTAAGATTTTCTATCGGGGCAGGTTTCATTTCCTATGCAGATTGCTTGATCTTGAGCACTGTGTTAATATTGTCCCTTGGTCTTGGCAGTACTTGGCTTGCAAACTCCATCCTGGGTTAGTAGCAGAAAAATCCTCAAGCAGAGGCCACACCGTCTCTCAGTAGTGCGTTCCTGGGGGCCCTGCCTTCCAAAGGTAAGCACCACCAGCTTGCTGCGCTTGGCCCTCAGCTCAGACAAAGAAAGGCTGCACCTTGCGTCGCAGGTTCCTGCGGCAAGGGAGGACCTGTTCTCCCAACTTGGAGGCGCAGCCACACCCTGGCCGCCAGCCCCTGGCTCAGCGCGGACAGCGTCCCTGCCACCCAGCATACCTGCGGCGTCGCGGTGTCGGAGAACGCAGGGCTCCCGGGCACGGCTGGCCCGCGCGGCGCGGCGGGCACAGGGCACGCACGGCCCGCAGGTGCGGCCCCACCTGGCGCCCATCGCGTGGCTGCTCCGCGCCCGCCAGCGGACGGTGACGGATGGGCTGTCGCGGCTCGGGCGCAGCGAGGCGCCAGCCTGCAAACGCGGGCGCGCTAGCGCTGCTCGGAGCCCAGCTCCGGGAGCAAGGTGCCTGCGAAAGGGTGCGGCTTGGGATGTTTAGGTTCTGAGGATTAGTTTCTATTATTTCTCTGTGGGAGAAAGGAAAACGCGCTATAGGGAAAACAGCCCCGCATAATCGTTTGGCAAATCTTTTCACCCTGAGAGCTGTCCACCAGCCAGCCCCTCTTTCCTAACTGCAAAGTTTAAAACTCTGTCATCACTGCCAGTGAGACCCTTCCAAATATGAGAAATAATATACCAGATGCACAGAGAGGCAATTTCCATTATTTTTCAGCCAGCACTAAAAAGAGAAAATTGTCTTAGAAATTGTTATGAACACAGTCTATTTTGAAAGAAGAAGAAGAAAAGAAAAGAATTCCCAGAACAGAAAAAAAAAAAAAATTATGAAAATAGAAAGTAGCATAGTGTTTGCTTGGATTTAGGGGGAGGTGATAACAGAGAGAGAGTTTGATTTGGGATAAGAAAAATGACAAGCTTGAACGTGGTTATAGTTCTGCAGAGCTGTGAAAGTGCTAGCATGAACTGAATCTTACATTGTGAGTTTGTAAATTGTGTGATATGCAAATTTTATAGTTTAAAATAGTAGTTTTATTAAAAAAAGCAAATTGGTTTAAAAAAGGGAGGAGGTTCTAATTTACATATACTAAGCAGGATAAAATGTACAATTGGCTAGTACATGTAATCAAATTTTTTTCAAATAGAATAAAGCAAAAGAGAAGGATGCGTTTTAGATATGCATTTTGCA
This sequence comes from Octomys mimax, assembly GCA_002564305.1. NCBI lineage: Eukaryota > Metazoa > Chordata > Mammalia > Rodentia > Octodontidae > Octomys > Octomys mimax. The sequence goes on along the minus strand of NDGM011109524.1, from coordinate 5,620 downwards.
CACTAGTGTATGTAACATTGTCACAATTTATGTGGCTTCTGTGTATTTAAAAATTACTATCAATTTGAATATGTTTTGTTTGGCCTTGGAAAAGATGAAAACCCATGGTAGAAGGCGCTTCTGTTTAAGAGCTGTCCTTTCGAAAACTCATTAAGCTGAGAGGAGGAATGGAGACAGACAGACAGATATCAGGAGAAAATATGTTGTGAACTATGGTAGAAAGGAGGCCGGTAGTGAGCCCTTCTGTCACTTGTTCCTTTCTTGGCAATTGAAGGACAGGGCCATTCACAGCAAGCATTTCTCCTGCTGAAGGTAATATATCTCATGTCAAGGAAAAAGCCAGTCCTGCCTCCATGTTGATTCATTTGCCTTTGAGAGCAAAATAGTTTAGAGAGAGACAGTTGGCTATTTTCATACGAGGAGAACGCTGTGTTATTCTGTCTGTGCACGCTTCAAAGTACCCACAACCCTGCTCCACACTCATCACTGACACCACACAAGAACGGGAGCCACATTTAAAAGAACGATAAATAAGACTGAATGTGTCAAAAGGTGCGTGCTATCTACCTGTGGTTGCAACAGTGTGCAGATGTGTTTCTCTGTCAAATATCATATCTTAATAACGTAATAGTAAATTTGGAAAGAAAAAGATGAAAGTAATCTAATAATCATAGGAGTATGTAGTAAGATGCACACTTCAATTAAATTCATGTATATTTCAATGTTTATAAAAGAGGGTATTTAAATTGTGTGAATTCTTCTTCTAAAATGTCAGAAATGTTTTTTAGCATGTTGAGAATAGCCCTAGTAGTTGCTTTTAGTAGCAGCATAATCTCTCAGTGGGCACGCAATTTTCTTAACAATTTCCATAGTGCTATATCCTTACAATGTTCCTACATTTCACTAAAAATAAACACTATATTAATGATTACCTTAAGAAACAATTCTTTTCCAAATGATTAAGTTCATATAATTTTAATAATAATGTAATAAATGAGCCATGTTTTGGAAATATTCTGATAGTTCTTTAAATATTCCAGTTACTNAAAAAAAAAAAAAGAGAGAGAGAAAAACAATGTGCATTCTGTCTTGCCAATAGAAAAGTATTTGTTTCACTTTTTCACATTTCTTAGGGGTAAAATTTAGTGTATAAATGGGCACATACCAAAGGTGTACAACAGGGTGTTTTGGCATATGTATGCATTGTAAAAAAGTAGCATGCATCTAAAGCTTACATTATATTTTAATATAAATATATAAATATAATTTGAGAATACATTAGTAAAGTTATTTGTTAATATAGCAAGTCAAAAGGATTTCTCTGACATTTTATTTTGTTTGGTAATTAATAAAGTTACTTTTCGGTTCTCTTTTAAAATTGATTTTTCTTCCTTTTTTGGGAGTTGTCATTCTCACATAGTTTTGCAGATAGCTCAGAAATCAACATATTAAAATGAAATATAGCATTATCACAAATCAATGCTTTATAGTGTTATTTTTGAACTGAAATGAAAACTCTGCTTAAAGTGGTTACGATAAGCGTAGCAAGTGATCATTAACGAAATTGGTTGACGTTACAGCTAGAGACGATCTCTAGAATTGAGGTACTCGGCAAGCTTTGTTTTCCCTCCGTGGTTGTACCTAAAGCAATATTTTTAGCTATGAAATTACCCCAGAAGCTTAAGGTATGTTATAGTAAACTGTATTCTCTTGTTAGGGAACTCAGAACCATTGATCTTTGCACTAGCTTTCGTTCTAGGCTGAAAATGTGTGTCGTTTTCTTAAGCTGTGATGTGGTCATTTAAACCTGTCTTCCTGTGTTCTGGCGCCATCCGCAAAAGCGCCAGTGCCCAGTAAATAAAGTAGCAGCCCATGTCCCTTTTAGCAAAAGCTATATATCTGTTCAGACTTGTAATTTGCTCCGTTTATATCCTTTGCCCTTGAACTCTGGTTATTAACGCAATGTTTCTCCAAATGATGCCATATAACTCTGCTCCGAGCACATTCACGGTGACACCACGCAAACATTCTAAGGGCCAGGGCCAGCTGAGGAAGGGAAAAAAATGATGGCTGAGTTGTGAGAGTTGCCATGCATTACTCAAAATGGACCGGCTATAAAACTATGACCGTTAATATTCAAATCGCGACAAGGCAGGGACTGGATTTAACTGCTAATATTCGAAGGTCTGCTTGGAAGGCGATTTAGCAAAATAGCTTTGATTAAAAAAAGCAACAGCCACAAGACTTCTCCCAATGAGCTAAAATAAATGAACTAAAATAAAATCTATCAAAGGATTTAAGGCAGGTGCCCTAATTATGCACCTCAAAAAATTCTTTGCGGTGGAATTTGGAGGTAAGGGTGGACTTCATTCCACTATGAAATTCAGATTTTATATGAAGTGAGCTATAGACCAAATTCCTTTGTGAATCTGCAAAAACATGCACGAATTTTTGCTGTAAATAGTTTGTAGCATGTGGAATATCCTATAAGAATCGAATATTGACTGAGTTTAATATTACTTTCATTTTTAAAATAAAAATTGCTAATTAATATCATCTGGAATTTTGGACAGGGAGTGGGACCAGTCTCCCTTTAGAATATCTGCAAAAGGGATGCACTGATTAACCAAATTAATAATTTAGGTAAGAGTGCCGAGGGTCTGCACAACCTACTTTGTAACGGAAATTGTTCCTCTCATGTTAGAGAAGGGCATTTATGAGAGGGCTGCTATTTTATGAAATGAGAGGAACACACACTTGGAATGCTGTGCCCACAGAAGGGGCCTTTGCACACCTCAGCGTTTTGAACATTTTCATTTGATACAAATTAATGCTCGCAGAATGTTTTTCTCTGCAAGATCATTATTTTGACTGAATCATGTTAAGGTGATTTTTGTATCGAACATCTTTCTTTTCATTTTATTATGAAGTAGATCATTCATATCAATATACTGCTCCTTCCCCCCAAATATAAAGCAGTTCATAGAAAAATGTTGATGAGAATGAGAAAATACTACACCATCAAATGTTGAGTTGAATGTAAGCTTATTGTGAAATCTCTAGGCTTATGTTTATAGTGTCAGTATCTTGTGTGTTTAGAAAGTAGCAAAAAGAAGAAATCACTTCTAAACCCTCCAATTGAATATACTATTTTTTAATCTCATATGCAAGCACATGCATGAATATTGCCAACAGAAAATGGGTAACTTGTTTGTGCCCAAGAATAACAATCACTTTCTCATCTGGATATTAATGATTCTCTGTAGAGTATTATTTCAGGAGCAAAGTGAGTTGTGGATTCCAGCTAAGCCATAAGGAATACTTGAGAAAGAAGTCTTTTTCATGCATAGAGATCTGCTCGTGTGTTTTCCTTATTTTCTTTTTAATGAACTATTTCCAAATAAAAAGTGATTTTCTATACTTAGTGCCATGGGACTTGTAATCTAAATGCTGATGCTGTTTGATGAACAGTTAAAAATATAGCCATGGAAAGTTTTAAAGGTGTCTGAGGACTTGGTGAGATAGCTCAGAGGTCTAAAACCCCTGCTTAGGCAAGAATGCAGGGATAGCAGTTCAATCCCCCATGCTCAGGGTGGGCTGAGCCGGCCACAAAAAAATAAATTAATTCATTAAAGGTTTCTGAGAAGTCCAGGCTTTCTTTCTGATTGGATAAGCAGATGTAAACAGTAGACTCCTTGACTAAATCCTTCACCTCGGCACTGCTACTTGCTAAACACCCAATGAGCAACACCTCATCTATTTATTGAATTAAATGCATAAATGGATGTGGGTGAATGCTTAGTGTTTTACATTATTTGATTGAAATCTAACATAATTATAGGCTTATATTAAGTGATTTTCATTCATGTAGATATTATAGACTCTTATTAAATATTCAAAATATTTCTTTTTATGTACATTTCCATCATAAAATGATGACCACTCTGTTCCAGTAACATTAAGTTTGATGAATTTAGTTCTATCTTCCCTTCCACTGTCATAGCTAAATAGTTGCTAAAGCTGTATTTGATGTTACATGCATATCTGTGTACTGTTGAGGAGGAGTAATATTTGATAGAAAGCATGTATTTAACTCTTCATAAAATGGGAGCTTTGCTTATTAAATATTCTGAATGAATTGCAATTTGCTTATACTCCATAAATGAAATTTTGGATTATCTCTCCTGGTCTCCTAATCAAACATATTTATATATACTACAGATTTTATATGATATAAAATCTTTATATATCAGATTTTATACGATATAAAATCCAACTTTAGTTTTTTTTAAGAGAAAAAACAATAAAAGCAATGCTACAGAATTTCAAAACAAGGTAGTAGGAAATCAACAATGGTTAACATAGTGCATGTTGTTATCTTCAATGTAGTTACTCAGATTACAGGACACAGGCCTGCCACATTGATCAAACAATGTAAGCACAAACCATTCTTTTCAATGCAAAAATAGAAATTAATAGTATAATTATCTTAGCTAATATATATAAATATATCTATATATTTATATCTAATTTTCCCTTCCTTCTTTTCTCCTTTCCTCCATCAGAGTTATTTCCTTTTGAGTAGTTCCTTTCCTTTTTACAATATCTATTGTACATTCTGGATATTGTTTACTCCTTCAATTTCTTACACTAGGGTGACAATGTGATGTTTGCACATGTTAGTCTGATTTCTTTCACTTATAATTATGCATCCACTTACATATGAAAACCTCGAGTTCATCCTTCTTTATAGTGTAGTTGTACTCCATTGTATAAAAATATCACATTTGTGTTACATTCCATAGTTGATAGGCATTTGGGTTGTCTCTAAGATTTAGCTATTACAAATTGTGCTGCTATACATGTGGGTATACATATATCACTAGGGTATGGTGTTTTTAATTCCTCTAAGAAAATATTCAGAGAGAGAATAGCTGGGTCCCATGGAACTTCTAATCCTAGGCTGTGAGGAATCTCCACACTGATCTTCATAGTGGTTGTACCAGTGTACACTCCCACCGTCAGCATAAAAGGGTTCCTTTTCCCCTACATCCCATCCAGCTTTTGTGATTGTTTGATTCCTTGATCTCAAACACTCTTTCTGGAGTGATGTGGAATCTTAGTATTATTTTAATTTGCATTTATCAAATGACCAGTGAGGTTGAACATGTTTTCATATGCTAATTCACCAATTGGATTTCTTCATCTGAGAAGTGTACATTCATCTCAGATGTCCATTTCTAGATTAGGCCTTTGAATTTGGGGGAGTTATCTGACTTTTTGTAAAAAAAACTAACTTCATATGTTCTAGTAGAAGTATTTTGTCTAAGAAACAGTTGGCTAAAATTTTTTTGCCACTCTGTGGGTTGTTTTTTCATTCTGCTGGTGATTTCTCTTGATGTACAAAAACTTTCAGTAAGATAAGATGCCACTTGTTGATTCTTTGAAGTACTTCTGGTGCAGTTTAGGTTTTGCCCATAGAGTCTCTCCACCTGTCCCTATACCTTAAGAATTCTGCCTCTTTTCTCTCACAGTAAGTTGAGTGTATGTGCTTTAATAGTTAGGTATTGATTATTGATCCATTTTGTATCTGTGTATTCAAAGTGGTTAGAATAGATAT